>JAPERH010000861.1:0-41440 GCA_030411535.1 Beauveria australis
GGCCGCCGCCACCGGCGCCGCCGCCGCGTCGGCCTCGTCGTCGGCGAAAGCGCCCAGGCTCGAGCTCAGCGCCAACATGCACGGCAGCCTGCGGCTGCGCATCGCCACCGAGACGACAGACATTTCGAGCGTCTGGTCCGGTCTTGAGAACCCGGAGCTGGACCCCACGCAGCTCGATCGCCCGCTGGCCGAGCACCCGAGCACACGCTTCCGCGAGGGCGGTCCGGAGCGCTGGGCGACGGTGCGCGTCGACGGCAAGGACTGGAGCCGCGTGCTGAGCGTGGGCAGGCTCGAGGGCCGCGTGATTGCGTGCTTTGCTGATGATCACGCGCTGATTCTTTACGTCTACGTGCCGCAGTACGACGACGCGTCCGCGGACGATTCTGTAGTCACGGTACGTTTAGTACAACTGGCACTGCCGAGTTCTCCGTGATAGATACTGACAGTGATGATGTAGTATTATGTCCAGTCATACAGCGCATAAGTGATACCACAAACAAGAAAATACCTAGCATGATGAAGAATATGACATATAGTAGATCTCTTGTTCTGTAAGGAACATCTATGATACAACGCACTCTATAATACAATAGTAGAAAAAACAAGAGAAAGAGGCCACGGCAAGTTTGCTCCTCCATCATACCAAACGCCGTACAAAATGCAGCGAGGCCAGCAATGCAGACAGTGATTATGTATGCCCCATTCGCGCCTCATGAAGTGCTACTTGATGGATATTAGTATAGTATTAATTCAATGTGACTCCGTCGTTTCTCCTTTCGTTCCGTCATGCCTTCATCCCATTCACGCTCTCGGTTCTTTTCCCTCGCTCACTTGGCCATGACATCCACATACCGGCCAGCCTTGCGAGGTTTCTTGCCAGATGCCTTGCGAGGTCCAGCGGCGCCGAGCAGGTCATCAATGCTGCTGGCATTGCTGATGCTCGTGGGCGGGCGGCTCGGAGGTCCGCTTGGCGGCGTGGGGGCGCCACCTGCACTGGCATTGGAATCGGTACGCATCATGGGAGGGGGCGTGCTGATGCCCAGGCCGCTGGGAGGCATCGTACCGGCCTTGAGATTGGACGTTGATGCTGATCGTGCCATCGCTGCCATAGGCGGGCCCATAGCGCTCGGTGGGGGAGTGCCGCTGACGGAGCGAGGAGCGCTACCTCTCGGCGGAGGCGGCGCTGCCTTCAAAGCCTCTGTCTGCTCAGCACCAGCCTTCTTGTTGATCCACCGCTTCAGATCAGGATCGTACACAAAGCTGTTGGATTCGCCCAGCTTGGCCTTGATAGCCTTCTGAGGCTGGGCTTCGCCACTCCCAAGTTCCGCCTTTTTGGACGCGCCAAACCAGCCCCCGAAGCCCCAACCGCCAGACTTTTTTGCGGCGGCTGCCTCTGTGGCTCGCTTGGCTTCTTCCTCAGCAACCTTCTTGAACATCTCTTCGTTTTCACGGTCCAGATCCGTCTTGTTCTTATTATCTGCAACCTGCGGAGTAGGCATATCGTCGTCGTCCATGAAACTCTTTTTCTTCGGCTTGAGAGCGTCATTTTCGTCATCATTGCTCATGTCAGGCTGATACGAGGGAGGCTCATAGCCATAAGACTGAGTC
This sequence comes from Beauveria australis, assembly GCA_030411535.1. NCBI lineage: Eukaryota > Fungi > Ascomycota > Sordariomycetes > Hypocreales > Cordycipitaceae > Beauveria > Beauveria australis. The sequence continues at coordinate 1,609 of JAPERH010000861.1, forward strand.
TGGGGTGGTTCGTATCCCTGGAACTGACTAGAGGGAGGTTCATAACCTTGCGACTGGGCTGATGGCGACTCATAGCTTTGAAACTGCGTGGAAGGTGGCTCGTATCCATAGGACTGCATCGATGGCGGCTCAAGCCCGTAGCTTTGCGTCGGTACCGGCTGGTAGCCACTTTCAACGGCACTATCTGCCTTGGCGGCATCAGCTTCAGCAGGCTTGTCCGGTTCATACCCCCCAGCAGGCTGGTATCCTTGGTAGCCATAGTTGGCGTTCGGATTCGGCTCAGCCGTGATGCTAGGAGAAGGCTGTAGACCGTAGGGTTGAGCAGCGGCACTTGATACCTGTGGCTGATATGTCGACGCTCCGGGCTGACTAGGCTGGTGTGATAGCTCAGGCGCGCTCTGATTGAACCCAGGGTATCCAGAATCTCTGGAATTGGTGCCGGGATAGGCAGGCTCGTACGGACTAGGAGTATATTCATTCGACGTATAACCACTCGGCTGCTGCGGCACTGGAGCTGGTTGCTGTGCGACAAACTCATATGGATTCTGAGTTGTGGTGGCAGCGGGGGTCATAGCTGGCGCGTACCGGGAGGTGGCTGCGGTCGGTTGTGGTGGCAGCGCTGATACACCGTAGCTAGGTGAAGTTCCATAGGTCTCAAGGTTGGAGACGGACGGTGAGCGACTAATGTTTGGAGTAGAGGCAATGCGGGCAAACGGGCCGTGTTCGCCGTCGGCACCGGCTTTTCCGTTGCCCTCTTCATCGCCAGAGACAAACTTGTTGAATCGGTTCCACATGCTATCAGAGACCTTGTTCATGCTCGGCTTGGACATCCAGCTCGAGCCGTCGTCCTTGGGAGCCTGTTTCAAGCGTCTCATGAAATCGTCGACTGAAGCCTCCAGAAGAGGGTGGTGGTACGGTGACCGACGTGTTTGGGCGCTCATGGAAGTGAAAATCGCATCACAATATTGCAAGGCTTTGTCACGGTAACCATGTTCGGCAAGCACTGTTGCATGTTGGAGCTTGTATCCTGCCAAATGGGGGGCGCCAGCTGCAAGATTTGCAGCCCCGGACAGTGTCAAACCATATTCGTAAACTTCACTCAACTGCAATGCCTCGGTTTCCTTGGCAAACTGATCCGGCTGCTTGCGATGATCTGCGCCGACTAGCACGAAGTCGGCGTTGGGGTCGTCAACGCCACCAAAAACAGAAATAGTTCTGCTGAAGATAAAGCAGATCTGAGCCGCCTCAGCCCTGCCATAGTCCGAAAGGAGTTTTCCGAGAGCGTTCAAACCACGGATGTCGTTTTCGCTTCTGTTGCTGAGCACCATAGAGACAGTTTCTTTCCATTTTTCTAAGCCGCTCAACACATCTTCGGCAGCCCCCGGGCCTGAATCGGTGGACATCAGCTGCAGACCAGCACGTGCGTGAACGGGTACCAACTCGTCGACGCAATCTTCAAAGTTTCCGGAGAGGACCTTGTAAAAAGCGCCAAGAGACTGGTTGCTGTGACCTGGATAGTTGACCTCCTTTCGCACAAATTCTTGTGCCACCCGGCTATAGAGCTCGGGCGACGTCGTGTGAGCAATCAGCATCGCATGGCCCCACAGACGCTTGTCGACAGCTGCCCAGACAGCGGATTCACGATCACCCTGGAGTAGACTTTCCTTAATACTCTCCATGGAAGCGGAGTCGACATCGTCCGCCTTCATGCCTGTGGAGAGTGCCGTCTTTCCGAACCTCGGGCCACTAGACAAAGAGGCGTCTGCGGCTTCTTGTGGCGACAGGACTTCTCGGACTGCCTTTTCAGCTGCGGGAGAGCCCTCCAAGTGCCCATCATGTTCGATGAATACGCGAAGGATCTTCCACAGAAGCAGTCGCTCAATAGATCTCTTTGCTTCCAATGATAGCTGAGGGTTAGAAGATAGATCAGGCAGTTCTCTTTCCAGCGCGCTGATTCCAGAAGATAGCCAGGCGAGGGCGTCCTTCTTTCTCGACTTGCCTCGTAGAGGGCCTGGAAACTTGGCCAGTTGCTCAGGTAAGGGCTCGATATCCTTCATACTTTTGACCTTCACCTCTCCAGGAGTTCTTAGCATCGTTGGTGCGGACTGATTCATGGTGTAGCGCGGTGTACTCTTTGGAAATGAAGTTACCATAGCACCACCAACACCCCAGGAGATTATAGGTACACCTTGCCAACGTTGCAGCGGATCGTTTTCACGGCCATCCGTTGGAGAAACCATAGTTAGCGACGCGCCACGAGTGCGGACAGGCATCGCGTGTGTTGGCTGCGCAGCCTGACCGAAAGTCGGGGCCACATTAGTATGAGCAGAGGCCGGTCGGGCATGTTGGTGAGTGATTCGAGTGGCTCCGGGAGATTGCGTCTGAGACCGAATGGGAGGGGCAAAGGTAGACTGATGCAGTGCAGCTTGGGGCAGATAATTGCTAGTTTGTCGTTTTTGCGGCGATGAAAGATGGCTCGAAGGCACAACTGGGGTTTGCTGGGGAGCAGGACTATATCGCGCAGTGACAGCGGGGGCTTGCTGTAGTCCTCCGAGCTGATTTCTAGCAGGAGTTTCTTCTTCTTCATCCACCTCGCGGGTAGGCGGAAGCGAGGAGACACGATTCAGCCTTGGCTCGTGGTTGTAGCTGGCACGTCGGTCCAAGTGAACAGCATCGATACCGGCAGCGGTCTTGTCATGGTGAGCTTCGAACTGAGCCAATGGACTGGAGGTTCTGGATAAGTGCGGAAGATAGGTTTGCGACGCGGAGGCGTTTGTAGTCTGAGGCGGCGAACTATTTTGACGTGGTAGCGGAGGTACCGGGGAGAAGCGGTTCGGTGCTGCAGGCGGAGGAGCTGAGCTTCCCTTCTGATGCTGGGCGGGAGCTGGTGAGTATCTGGTAGCATTGTTTGCGGGAGCCGATGGCGGTGCAGATCCCGCTTGCAATGCAGCATACGGATTCACCTTTGGGGGCGCGACCAGATCGGGCATGGAATTCTCGGGAGCAGAAGGACGCTCCATCGGCGGAGGCTGATACTGCTGGTGCATGGCAGGTGGCGGAGGTGCAGTGGAAGATGACGGATTTGGGCTTCCATACTGCTTGCTAGGCGAGGAAGCACGGAGGCTTTGGCGCGAGCCGGGACGGGGCTTCGCGACCACAGGTAGATCCTCGAAAAAGCTCTCCTGTCGGCTTGCGGACCGAGCAGGTGGTGCCTGCGAGGCAGCTCCTGATGCTGGCGGAGGAGGAGCAGACGCCACCGGCCCAGGAGGCAGCGCGTACGCATTCGCTGTCCGTGGCGGCGCAGACATGGATGGAGGAGCTGTTTCTTGGGCGGGATTCGGCAAGCTTGGTCGTTTTCTGGGTTTGATATTCATACTGACCAGATCCGTTGGCAGGTCATATGGTGAAGCGTATCCGCCTTTGGCTTTGTCCGCAAAGCTCTCAGCTTTTGGAGTGTCGGTGCGTAGCGGCGCGGCTGGGGCATAGCCAAAGGCGCTACCATATGGTGTTTGCTGTGGAGCCTGCGCGGCGTATCCATACGAAGATGTCGGCGCAGAAACTGGTTGAGGCCGTGTCTGAGCCTGGGTTGGCATATATGGGTTGGTTGTGGGCGCGTTGGTTGCGATGGCAGCCGGTACGTCGTCTTCATCATCTAGCAAAAGACCTTCATCATCGCTTCCCAAGAAACCAGCCGTATCAATTGTTTCATCTTCGTTGCCGGTATCGTCTAGAAGAAAGTCATCGTCATCGTCTCCAGTCCCAAAGGCTTCCTGCCATTTTGCAGATAGATCAGCTGGGGGCTCAGCCGCATCTAGCTGGTTCTCGTCATTGGCCGCTGCCCCAAAAGCATTGGCAAGAGCTCGGGTATGACGATCCTCCTCAGAGAAATCCTCAGAGTGCTCCTCCAGCGTGTCGAATGCGGTCTGTTGTACAGATGGTTCTCTGCTCAAGGTGTTTTCGATAACTTGCATGGTAGACTTGCGCTGAATTGGCTGCATTAAATCAGCAGAGTCTTCTTCCCTACGAACAGTAGAGAAGAAATCATCGCCAGCATCGTCATCCGCAAAAGAGTCAAAGGGGGTGGTTTTAGATGGCTTGCCATCTTCAACTTCCTCAGCAGCCGGGATTAACGGCAGCCCTTCCTCGAAACGAGACTGTGACGCTTCTGTAGTAGCATCCCCTATGTCACCGCCGATGGTCTGGAAAGTCTCGTGCGTATTGTCTGCGGGACTGTCATTCTCCCAAAACATTTTTGATTCCTCCGAGTCATCGTGGGCGAAGGAGCTCTTCTCAACCTCTTCAACAACGTCGAGAGCTTGAGAAGAAGGTAGCGGCTTTGAAGGGGCAAGGGGTTCGGCAGATTGCGCGGGCGGAACGGGGGGGAAGGAATTTGTTCGATCGGTTGGAGGCATAGATTTGAATTGGTCGGTATTGGATCGGGAGAGTGTCCAGTCACTGTCGTCGTCGTCATTGAAGCTGATTTCGTGGGAGACAGTTCGAGCGAAAGACATGGAGCTTGAATGTTGAGAGAGGGATTTGCGCAATGGCTGTGTCTCTTGTAATTCCGCATCGGGCTGTTTAGCTGCCTCAGTTTCAGGCCTGATATGCGACTGAGGCTCAACCTCCTGTGTTTGGAGCTCTGTTGATTTCGGTGCTGCTTGAATTTCAGCTGCTGGCTGGTGCTCTGCAATGGGCTCGACTTCCTCGGTATTGGCAAGTTCGATATTATCGGTCACAGGAGGCGGCGCAGCTTCAGTATGCAGTTGTTCTTGAGCTGGCTTCTCGGCGAACCAAGAATCGGCGTCTTCGTGTTCATCCTCATTCGTATTGAACGGGTCAATTGCCGTGGAGTTCGCCTCGTGAGCATCTGCGGGGGGCCCTTGTGACTTTTGCGCTTCGTTTTCGGGAGCAAAGGGGCTGTTTTCCAAGGTGTACTGTTTCGGGGCGGCCTGTGGCGCGTCAACGTCCAACGACTGCGTGGCCGGTTCCTCTGACATCAGCCAGGCATCACTGACGGCTTCTTCTCCGCCATCAGCCATCCAGGCATCGTCTAAATCATGGCTTTGTGTCGCGTCCGGCATCGTGGATCTCGTAGCCAGGCCATGGCCATCAACATCTGGGGCAGCATCAGCTTTGGGTAGCGCGGCCGACTGTTCCAGGCTGTTGGGCATCTTGGCTGGATGCCAGGATGATTTTGAGGCTTCTTCAGCCATCTCGCTCGCTGCTCGGGTATGAAGTTCTGTCGCAGCGTCAATCTTGGGCAGGGCGGCCCTCTGTTCCAGGCTGTTGGGCATCTTGGCCGGATGCCAGGATGAGTTCGAGGCTTCCTCAGCCATCTCGCTCGCTGTTTAGATACGAGAGAAGCCCTCAAAAATGCATGGGGTATACTAAAGGTCGGCCGTCAGCACGTCAGTTGGAATGGCGAGGGTTGCACTGGCGAAGCAGGGGTCGCCACTGGAGAGTCGCGAACCCAAGAAAACACGGTGGCCAAGCGCAGGCGGGAGGGGTTTCGTACTCGAATTAATAAATCAAGATGAGATCAGACAAAGAAAGCGACTCCACGACACGATGCAAAACAAAAGGTCAGGGAGAGTCGCTGGCGTGAATGGCGCAGGATGACAGATGCAAGTTGGCAAGATGGAGAAAGGAGAACTGGCTTGTACCCAGCCAGAGCCGTAGGTGTTCGCCCGAGTCGCAGAAATAGAACAGCTGGCGGGTTCTGGCACGGCGCGGAAGCGGAGCGGAACCACAATTTATGACTGCAGGCCCCGTGTCACCCTGTACTTAATAGTCAAACCATCAATTTTTAGATGAGCATTTTCCTTTTCTTCTCACGATGATTCAAGTAAAAAGAGGCATTTTAGGTTCGTTATCAACAAAGGTATACAAAGGCACAACCAGCCATCTCGTCTTGGTTGTCAAGCGGCATGGCTGTGACTAGCCACTAGCCACATTCTGATACCTCACGGCTATCTGTACTCACAGTGACGCCGTCCCTCACTTGAATGATACCAGGACCCGCGAGTGTGGAATTAGTGACATCATCTGCCAACTCAAAGACATTTCCAGTAGTCAGAGCTGCGTGACTGAAGCCGTTTATGACATTCTCGGAAACTGGAAAGTCTGCATCAAAGCTAATTATGCCACTCTCCCACTTGACGTTGCTAATTCCCATAGAGATGGGCTTTTGCTGGCCGGTAGTATACGTAAGGAAAAGATCTTTCCCGTCTCCTCCGAAATACTTCTTTGCCTGCTCAGATTTGCCGAGGTCTGCCGAAAATGAAAGTTTCTGGTCCTTTGCCTCTAGCACGGCCACTGCCTGACCGTTTATCATCATTGGCGGGAAGATGGGCAGGTCAATGTTGGAGAGGGGGTACGGGCACGATCCAGGGACGATGAACATTTGCAAGGCCGAAAAGGCAAAGGCGGCCGGAACTGCAGTAAGAAATGGCGACTCTGAAGGCACCTCCTTCAACACGGTGCGATAGTAGCCATTCTGCTCGCCTTCCTGACCAATAACGGACGAGATAAGCTGGATCGGGACGGGGACATTCTCCTTGGCGAACAAGACATTCGCGCCCTGCAGCGCACCGAGCACAACGGCAGTGAATGTCTCCGCAATGTCGACAGCTTGCGTCAAGTTGGTCGTCGGAAACATGTACTTGCAAGCTGACGGAACAAAGGAGGCATTGGCCGCCATCAGAGCAGTCTGGGCTGCGAGTGCGTGCAATTCCTCTTGCTGCATTCCGGATGAATCAGTGATTGTCTACCAATTGTGTGAAATGGGGCCACGAACAGCTCGCACGGTGGAAAAGATTTTGATCAATTCCTCTTTGTCGTCGGCTTCATAGCCTTGCACACCGTTTGTAATGTTTTGGAGAAGGGAGTCAAAGTAGGCCGTCTCGAACAACTCATTAAAGGCAATGAGCTGGAAAGCGGTTGTGCTTCCGGGACCAAGCCTTTTGGGCAAAGCCACATTGGGTAGTTTGCCACCAGCTTGCTTAGCCAGGGTGACCTGTTGGTCCTTGTTCGGCATGGGGAAGCCATCGTTGCTGGGTACGGCCGCGCCGGTGACAAGGCCCAAGAGACCGAGAAGGATTATAGACTTGGCCGCGAACATTATAAGAAGAATTAGAGCTAGAGCAACAATAATTCAGTACAGTCCACTACGCTCTGTCAGACGCACTGCCGCATTTATATACTCGGACGTGGCCACTAGTAACTAAAGTACACTCGAGATTATGACACCTACACAATGAAGTTTCCCTCGCTGCTAGCTATTCCAAAATGCCGAATTTGGTAGAGCAGCTGGTTCAAAATATCTCGCAAAGTCAATAATGATACCGACATGCTTATGACGTGCTCGTGATTGGTCAGTGGCAGGTCTTTCGCTGATCAAGGTTGGGCCGTCATAGACAGGGCTAGCGCCGGCTTGCGATGCACTACGCGGGAAACGGCATGTTGACAAATGATCCGGGTCACTTCATCCGATAGGAGATAGCTTTTTTTTGTTTTCCATCTAAATAGCTTCGGTCTTTCATGAATGTGGAGATCAAGCGCGTTCGGAAGACCGCAGTGCCGGGACGCTGTTGCGACGAACGGCCGACATCTGGAGAAGAAACGTGCTTGATTTTGAATTAATCAGAATGAGCAGACTATTAATATTTCGCAAATTGGGTTTGAAATTGATAGAACTGGGACTGCGTACGCATTATGGAGTCTGCCTGAGAACCATCGCCGATGCACTCACTCATCGAGCTTTCAAGTGCACTACATACATGATAGAAGGCTTCCGTAGTGCATCGGCAGGACTTGCCTAGAGAGCTACTGGCCCTTGTAGTCTGAAACTCTGTCACTTGCGTTATAAACTCACACCCATCTACTGCAGAGGCAAGAGCGCCGGTGCTGACATATCACGGCATCCTCTGCGTTGTGAGAATAGCTGGTGCTGCCGCCTACCTATGAAGGATCTGCGTCTTTGTCATCTGCTCTTCTGTTGTGTGTAATGTGATATTTGGGAAGAGCTCAGTTCGTCTTCTAGCTACGGCTTTCTGGTTTTTTTGTTTTGACTTTGAAAACTTGATTATTCAATGAGGCTGTCCTGACACGAACAAGTGGAAGCGCTTTAGAGAAGCCATTCCGACATTGGCTTTGCCGCCGCCAAACTTCATGTACGCTGCACCTAGAGGCTGTTCCTCGTCGAAAAAGATGACAGTATTGGCTGGGGTCGTCAGATGACTAACAGCATTTCTTGAAACATCTTATTGTAGAGACTGCATGATGTTTGTGGCAAACTCTGCACTGTGGAGGTTCCTCACGAGCAATCTTCAGCAACGGGGGGAGTGGCGCTTGACATGGTGCAGAGCCATATTTAACACTACGAACATCATTTACAGTCTCCAAAATACTTTTTGACTGCTTCATCGATGCGCTAGCTGAGTGGGAGCAAGACGCGTGCCGTACTCGCAACCAGCCGGCTAGCCTTGATAGAATCAAATCTCCGAAATAGCGCTGCCAAACATTGCATTGCTGTCGACTTTGGTAGCATTATGCAGCTTGATGAGCAGAAATGGTGCACAAGCCGATGCTTAACTGTTGATGCACGCGTCCGCGGTGCTAACAGAGCAGGAGAGTCGAGGATTGTCGCTCGAAGAATATTGAGCCAAAAATTCCATCTAACTCGAGGCAACTTACTTGACCAGTTTGGTGAACGGAAGGTAAAGTAGGAAGCTTTTTTGTGGCCAGCAACGTGGAATTTCCACCTGTGAATGAGGAATTTCCGCGCCACAGTCCGTGCCACCACTGCCACCGTTTATTATGGAATGCTGCGCCACCCGTGCCTGCGCTATTGTTAATTTATTACTATCCGTAACAAACTTACATATGGGTCGAGCCCCCTTGAGGCTGACGTAGCTTTTTGGCGGCTTTTACGGATTACAAGGGCACGAAACTTGAAACTCAGCAGCTTAGCAAGGTGGCTTTGACTGTCATTCGGCCATTTGCATGCCATTCTGGATCAACTTGCAGGTTTAACAATTCGTACGCCAAACTTATTTCTTCTCAGCAACGGACAAATCGCCTGTCCTATGATGCACCTAAACGACTGCTGCTGGGGCCGTGACTTGAACTACACCGTGGCCGCCCCCGAGCTAGCCATGATCAGCCAGCTGCACAGCGCCATCCATCACTGATCTAGCCACGACACACCTCCCGGCCCAGACCCCCGGCGGGATGCCTTCTTCACCTTCATATCGTCATACCGAGCCGCCCGACTCTCCCACGCACGACTCCGACTCCGACCTCGACCTCGACATCCAGGAGCTCGATCCCATCTCCACCGCGCCCACCCGAGGCTCCAAGCCCGAGCCGGCCGACGCGTCGCAAAAGTCCTCGAGGATAGCCCTCCGCAACTTGCGTATGGGTGGGCTGCGCAGAGCGGGCAAGCGAAATCGCACCTATGGGGAGCTTGGTCACGACCGCGATGCCGCCGACGAGGATGACGACTCACAGCGCCTTCTGGGCGATCGACACGACGCTCAAGGGAGCGAGGATGGCGCGCCTCTTCTCGGCGGGCGGTCCAGGGACAATCAAGGGCGCAGAATGTCGCTTAGCTCTGTCCTGAGAGTGCCTAGCTTCATGTCGGGGACGAAAAAAGGACCCGACGACGAAGAGCTTCCGGAGGAAGATGACCCCTCGTCATCGCGAATCGTCCCGGTCGGATCTGTACAACCGGTGCGATATCCCACAAATATGGTCTCCAACGCCAAGTATACGCCTTGGTCGTTTCTTCCCGTCACACTTTACAACGAATTCTCCTTCTTCTTCAACATGTATTTTCTCCTCGTCGCCCTGTCGCAAATTATCCCTGCTCTGCGAATCGGCTATCTTACTACTTATATCGCGCCGCTGGCGTTTGTGCTATGTATCACTATGGGAAAGGAAGCTTGGGATGATATTGACCGACGCCGCCGAGACAATGAAGCCAACTCGGAGCAATCCACGATTCTCAGGTTTACGGACCCCTCGTTGGAATCAAGCTCGCGACCAAAAAAGCTCCTCAAGTCGGAAACGATGAAGCGCGGTTCTAAAAAGGGCCGAGCGGAAAGAATGGAGAGAGCTGGATTGTCGGATATACAAGAAGACCCCGAGTCCGAGCCCGCAAAACCTTCCTCAACAATAGTGGAAGTCAGCCGGAAGTCCAAGGATCTCGCTGTCGGTGATGTTCTTCGTCTGACCAAGGGACAGCGTGTGCCGGCAGACGTTGCCATTCTACAGTGCCTAAATAGCGAGACTTTGGACAAGAGTGAATTAGATGAGGAGTCCGAGTTGGCCGATTTGGTCGCGTTGAATGACGAACTCGAGTCGGTTTCCAAGGGCAAACAGCCCGCAACCGAGAGACGGAACTCGACAGCAACAAAGGTCACTGTTGGCGAAACGTTCATCAGAACAGATCAGTTGGACGGTGAGACGGACTGGAAGCTCCGACTTGCATCACCGCTTACCCAGAATATTGCTCCCGAGGAGCTTGTCCGCTTGCGAGTCAATGCCGGAAAGCCGGATAAAAGAGTCAACGAATTCATTGGAACTGTTGAACTGCTCCCGTCTCGCGAAGAGGCTACTCAGCAGCAGACTACCCTCAGCCAAGAAGATGGATCTGCCACGACTGCTGCACTATCCATCGATAACACAGCGTGGGCGAACACAGTCATTGCTTCACAAGGAAGCACTCTGGCAGTAATCATGTACACCGGGCCCCATACCAGATCCGCTCTATCTACATCGCCATCCCGTTCCAAGACTGGTCTTCTCGAATACGAAATCAACTCGCTCACCAAGATCCTTTGCGCGCTAACTCTTGCACTCTCCATCGTGCTTGTGGCATTTGAGGGCTTCGAAAACAGACCAGGGAAGCCATGGTATATCCAAATCATGCGATTTCTGGTTCTTTTTTCCACTATTGTGCCGATTAGCTTACGTGTCAATCTCGACATGGGAAAGTCTGCTTACGGCCGCTTCATTCAAAGAGATCCTGGCATTCCAGGTGCAGTAGTCCGTACCAGTACCATTCCAGAGGACCTCGGCCGCATCGAGTATCTTCTGAGTGATAAGACAGGGACCTTGACGCAGAATGATATGGAAATGAAAAAGATTCACATTGGAACAGTGTCTTATGCCAACGAAGCAATGGACGAAGTAAACTCCTATGTTCGCCAAGGTTTCTATATTCAGCCGACAACAGACCCTGCGACACAAAGCATGCTGATCACTCCATCATCTACGTATGTGAACACCGTCGCTGTTGGCGCTACTCGAACAAGAAGAGAGATTGGTACCAGAGTCCGTGACGTTGTCTTGGCTTTGGCACTATGTCACAATGTGACACCTACTACTGACGAGGAGGATGGCAAGGAAGTTACATCATATCAGGCATCCTCTCCTGACGAGATTGCAATTGTCAAATGGGCCGAAGCGGTTGGACTGAAGCTTGCTTCTCGCGACCGAAAGAGTATGACGCTTGCTGCTACCACAACTGGGCGGCCAGTCGTTCGTGTCAGCATCCTTGATGTGTTTCCGTTTACCTCGGAAGGGAAGCGCATGGGTATCATTGTTCATTTCCAGGATGACCTCAAGAATCCAAACCGCGATCTCAGCACTGGTGATATTTGGTTCTACCAAAAGGGTGCAGACACGGTCATGAGCTCCATCGTGGTTGCAAACGACTGGCTCGATGAGGAGACAGCCAACATGGCAAGAGAGGGTCTGCGAACTCTGGTTGTTGGCAGGAAGAGGCTTTCCTATCAGCAATACCAGGAATTCTCTACTAGATATCACGAGGCATCACTAGCGATCCAAAATCGCGATGCCGGTATGCAAACGGTTGTTGCGCAATACCTGGAAAGCGACCTGGAACTGCTTGGCGTTACTGGTGTCGAAGACAAGCTACAGCGCGACATCAAACCGTCCCTTGAATTGCTCCGCAACGCCGGCATCAAGATCTGGATGCTTACCGGTGACAAGGTCGAAACTGCTCGATGCGTGGCGGTAAGCTCAAAACTTGTCGCACGCGGGCAGTACATTTACACCGTCGCCAAATTGAAGCGCAAGGATAATGCCCAAGAGCACCTCGACTTTTTGCGCAACAAGACTGACGCTTGCCTTTTGATTGATGGTGAAAGTCTGGCGCTCCTGCTCACTCACTTTCGAATCGAGTTCATCTCTGTGGCAGTGCGTCTACCGACTGTCGTTGCATGTCGATGCAGTCCAACCCAAAAGGCAGAGATTGCGACTCTGATCAAGGAATATACAAAGAAGCGCGTCTGCTGTATTGGTGATGGTGGCAATGACGTCTCCATGATTCAGGCCGCCGATGTTGGTGTCGGCATTGTCGGCAAAGAAGGTCGGCAGGCCAGTTTGGCGGCCGATTTTTCCATTGAGCAGTTTTGCCATTTGGTCAAATTGCTTGTCTGGCACGGACGCAACAGCTACAAGCGCAGCGCCAAGCTTGCCCAATTTGTCATTCATCGCGGCCTCATCATTGCCGTGTGCCAAACCATGTACAGCATTGCTCTCAAATTCGAACCCGAGGGTCTCTACATTGACTGGCTCATGGTGGGATATGCGACTGTCTACACTGCTGCTCCTGTCCTGTCTCTGGTTCTGGACAAGGATGTGGACGAAAATCTGGCCAACTTGTATCCTGAGCTGTACAAGGAGCTCACCACTGGTCGGTCACTGTCGTACCGCACATTCTTCGTCTGGGTCTTTGTCTCCATCTACCAAGGTGGCATGATTCAGGGCCTGTCGCAGATTCTTACCGGCGTCGAGAATAAGAAAATGACGGCCGTCAGTTACACGGTGCTCATCTTGAATGAGCTCCTCATGGTGGCGATTGAAATCACCACGTGGCATCCCATCATGATTATCAGCATCCTGGGCACGTTTCTCATGTACATTGGATCCATGCCTTTTCTCGGCGGGTATTTTGATTTGGAGTTTATTATTACATGGTACGTTTAGCCTTTTTTTTTTTTTTTCCTCCATTCAACCTTGAACAATTGCTTACAGTATGCGCAGGGGCTTTGTTTGGCGAGTGTTTGCCATCCTTTCCATCTCACTCGTGCCACCGTACGCGGCAAAGCTTATTAGGAGAAGGATGAAACCGCCGTCGTACAGAAAGGTACAAAATCGGTAGAGAGGCTAGGAGTTTTTTGAGGTCGCAGTATTTGACCATTACAGCTATTTTCCATTTGCCTATGCTTGTATGTTCTCTATAAATAAAACGCAAGCGGTTCCCAACTACTACTCTGGCTCACGAACTCATTGAATGCGCACGCTTGACATTGGCCGCAGCCTCTGCAACTAATTTGCCCGCCGCGAGACGCAACTCTTCATCGTAGTGGCTGCTCTGCCATCTTGGCCGTTGTCGGACATGCCGCTACTCCTGTCGCTACTGCAGGGCGCCGTCACCATGCCAGCACTGTATTTGCGCTCCTGAATTAAAGTGTATCATGTAAGCACGTAGTCGATGGAATCATGACGGCGTCATTACGTTTGCGTCGGATCAGTATCTCTACCAAATATCACATCTCTACCAGATATCACATCTCTACCAAATATCACATCTCTACCAAATGTCCTCTTGACTGAGGATGCGATTACACTGACGTCATATGCTGCGTATAACCAGCTGGTACATGATGCAATGAACAAAGATGAGCCGTGGTCAACATAATACTCGACCTGGTTTCTCGCATCCTCTCCTTTTCTAAAAGAGGAGAAAAATGGCCACCAAACACCTTGCGTTAGATGAGAGCAGACGCGTTCCTCTTCTACGAAGTGATCATGAGAAACTGGAAGATCGCGGCGCCGGTACACTCCAGCCCTCCAACACCAAAGATGACTGTTCAGTGCTCTTTATCGGAACCGCCACTACAATCATTGATTGGAAGGGCTTCCGCATCCTGACCGATCCAAATTTCCTACACGCTGGCGACCATGTCCATCTCGGACCCGGCGTCACCGCGACGCGCCGCACCGAGCCGGCGACTCAGCTCGACAAGCTGCCCGCCGTGGACTGCATACTCCTCTCGCACTACCACGAGGACCACTTTGACCGGCATGTCGAAGAGTCGCTGAACCGCGCGTTTCCGATTGTGACGACGCCGCACGCGCAGCAGCACCTCGCCGCAAAGGGGCAGCAGGATCAGCCGTTTGAGCAGGTTACCGGCCTGGACGCCTTTGAGAGCGCCATGCTGCGCATCGACGAGCAGCGGGCCGTCAAAGTCACCGGGATGCCGGGCAAGCATGTGCCGCCCGGCCTCGTTTCCGCCGCAAACGACTTTTTGCAGGCCGTGCCGCCGACGAATGGCTGGCTGCTTGAGCTTGGGCACTTGGGCGGCGCCGGAGACAGCGACGAGCTGCAAGTCGGTTACAGAATCTACATTTCGGGGGACACGCTGCTGGTGGATGACCTCGAAAAGATTCCGGCGTGGCTCAAGGATAAGCAGCTTGATCTGATGCTCGTGCACCTCGGCGGGACCACGATCCCAGGCCCGACGCTGCCGTTGCTCATGGTTACAATGGATGGCGAGCAGGGACGCCGCTTGATGCAGCTGATGGATCCCAAGATTACTATACCGATTCACTATGACGACTACGACGTCTTTCTTTCTCCTCTTGCCGACTTTAAAATGGAAGTGGACGAAGCGGGTTTGCAGGACCGCGTAGTGTATCTGGGTCGTGGGGAGAGATGTAGCTTTTCCTTGAGACAATAGCAGGCAAAACGTACATTCATTGATACACGGATGAAGCGCTTGTATCGCCATTTGTCAACTGTTCATTGGTAGAGTGCGGCACAAATCGAATGGTGAATCCTTCTTCAGGGTACAATTTGGCAGCAGATGTGCACAATTTGTGCACGTAAAGATGATGAGCATTGTTTCGCTTCTTCGCCATTTACAAGGTTTTCGACTAGAATCTGTAGTCGCACTGGTGCGCAGGCCCAATCGGCTGCGTTGCCATGTTCGGGCTCTCTAGATAATAGCGAGCGGGTGAGCATCTTTCGGGAGATGTGAGATAGTAGGGCAGTCTAACAAATCGACCAGTCACCAATAGCAACATGGTTATGGAGTGAAAATCGGCGGCTGACTTTATTTAGTCCTTTTTGCTTTAACATGCCCAAGTTCAGCATCAACTTGATTGTTCTTTGGTGAGAATTTGCAGTATATAATTTGAATACGGTTTTATGAGACTCATATTTACTTGTTCATTCCTCACTACATCAGAAAATATTTGCTTTGCAGAAAAGGATATAGATCCAAGATTCATTTCCACACCACTTCATCAAAGCTCTCTTACAGAGCGATACATTCCTTCAGAAGAGGGTGATCTTTCTGGTAGATGACCTTCTTGTGGGGTTGATCGCCAGGCTTGCCAAAGCCGTAGAACGAAGCGAGCTCAACACCAACATCCAGGGAAAAGTGGACAGAGTTGGTGTTGGAGCAGGCGCTGGGCTCGTGGACATCAGCGCCGATGGCAAAGGCAAGGTAGGGAGCAGCAAGACCCAGACCACCAGTGACGTGCTTGCTGAGGATCTTGCCGGAGAGATCAAATGTGAGAAGAGGATTGATGCGGGCAGTGGCGTCGACCTTGCCGGAGAAGCTAGGTCCGATGCGCTTGAACTGGGCATCGAGACCCGTGGAACCCTTGCCGATGGCGATGGACTGGCCGTTGGCAAAGTCGAGCTCGGCACCGACAACGCTGGTGATGCTGCCCTTGATATCAGAGACGGCAATGACAATGTTGAGGGTGATCTCGGGGGTGATTTTGACAATATCGGCCACCTTGAACGTGGCGAGTGGAAACTTGGCAATCTCAATGCTCTGGGACAGGTGAGAGGTGCTGATGGCAGCGGAAGCGGTAATGGCAACAGCCAGACGGACGCTGACATTATCAGCGGTGACGGCAGAGGCACTGAAGCCGTTCTTGGTGGAGATGGTAATGTCTGTCTCGAGGCTGCCGTGGGTGCCGCAGTCGGAGCAGTCGACGGAAAGATGAGCAGGTCCAATGTCCGCGTCGTAAAAGTGCTTGTTGAAGACGTGCTCGAGGCTAATCTTGGCCTTTTTAGAGTAGCTGGCGCGGCGGTTGAGCTTCTGGGCCTCGACGTCGCCGCCAATGTTGACAGTGGCATCCTCGATGAAGTCACTCCACTGGCCAGCGGCCTGGACCGCCAGACTGACGACGGCAGCAGCAGCAGCGTCGTCGCCGTCGTTGTCGTTGTAGGTCACGGCGCTGACGTGGTAGGGCTGGCGGCCGTACTCGCCACCGCAGCCGGGGGCATCAACGACATAGATGAGCGTGTTGGCGTCGTTTTCGCCGACCCAGCTCCAAGCCTTTTTGGCTTCAGCGACGGTAGAGGCGCTGTCAAACTCAATCTTGATGTGCTCGGCATTGGAGCAGTCAACAGAGCGAACCAGGTCTGCAAAGTTGTGCTCGTTGAGCAGACGGTAGGCGGGCTTGGCAGTGACGGTCATGTTGGCGAGAAGCCCTGGTCCGTCTTGTCAGTCTGGAACAGTTGTTGACGGGTTTTGTCGTTGAGACTTACCCTCACCCTCATGAGTCCAGTAGAAGCTGTCCTCTTGGAGGAGAGTCAGGTCGTCATGGTCAGTGACAAACTTGTTGCCGTTGCCGACATTGGGCGCCGCAGGGGAAAAGACAACCTGGGGCGCATTGGCAGCAGCTTCGGCGACGGCGCGCTGAATGGGGTTGGCGACTACAGTGCCGGCGAGGGCGCCGAGGACAGGGAGGACAGTCTTGGAGAACATGATGAGATTGGCTCTTGATCAAACTACTCTGATTCTATTCGAGAAAGAACTTACCAGACTGGACTTACACGGCTCTTATATAATTTGCGAGTCTGAATCCCGACGGGGCCGATTCGGAGCAAGATAGTCGTCAGTCTCATTCCGCCTAACCGTAGAGTCTATGCAATCATGCGCACCCGGACCGCCCTGTCATTGTCAGACCAAGGTAGCATTGCATGGAGAATAAGCGATTGGTCAACCCGATGGTGGACCGTACATGTATTGATCACTGAGCTAACCGGGATACCATCATGCGATGAGTCTATAATGCGGAAATGTGGCTGCCGGGTTCGGTGACCTAACAGTTGATATTACGTTCTGACATCCATCACCAAAAAGCGTAGAAAGACTAGTTTAAATGGCAGGGCTGGCAAGGACTGCATAATTCTCCGTCTTATTAGCAGTTTCTCCGACCCATCTTACCCCGTTCCGGCTTGGCCTCTCATGCAGCCATGATCATCTCATTCCCGCCTGGAACTAGTCGGCTCATGACTCAGGGATAACCTGATCGAGACTTGGAGGGTTGTCAATAAGCCCTCGCACCTTGAAAGATGCATCGAGGGCGTCGAGGCGGAGAACCCGGAATCGAGTAACGCTGAGGAAATCTCTTTTTGGCGGCTTGACTAGATCCCGCTCGGTGATCCTGCGGTTTCCGTTTCGCTGCAAGCTGAAAGGCAATACGGTACCATTACGCTGACGGGGGCGGACCTTGACCTTGACCCTTTTCGGCTCCGTTGCGAATACGCCCAGTTAAGTAGGCACATGGCCTGAACAGATCATTGATGCTGCTGCTGCGACCTTGACGGTCAAGTCGATGCCCTTCCAAAAGCACTTCGCAGAAGGTACGCTTCGGGTCTAGCCTGCATAGCCGTCGGACCGTTCCCTTGGTCCTGTTCCCCCGCGCGACCCCTTTCTACTCTGGCTCACTTTATCTGCACGACATTGATATGGGCGCGCTCTGGCGGGCTGGCGAGCCAGAACGGGTTATCAAGCCATGACCCGCAAGGCTGAATCTAATACCGAAAGCAAGAACTAGTTGACTAGTCTGGTCGCTTTTCGGTGTTAGTTGCAGGCAAGTATTAGACAATAGGTCCATGCAGCAGAATGCCAATTCGCGGGGAATATTACTCTGCGTTGCGATTCCAAACGCGGCTCGATTCCGGTTCACCAGCATCTCGTGTATTGAGACCGGTACTCACCGTCGGCGAGTTCCGACTGCACTTTTGTATAATATATCAAGCCATTCCCGGACATTGGACCGGTGGCACCGCAGTGGCGCCGCCCAGCGAAGCCATTTCGCTTGGCTAGATCTGTCTGGGTTGGGGTGCTACACGCCTAGTATCGGTTTATTGTCTTGATTGACTTTGGGTTGAAAAACTATGAATATTCCTTGACCAGTTACTGTTTTGAGCTGCGCACCTGTCACAGCGCCGTTGGACCAAGTTCCAATGTCAGCAGGTGTCCTACCTCTATAGCCCAACATTAGCCTTGTAGGATACAATGCCGACTGTCTCGTAGTCAAACAAGCCATGCCTTCTTCAGGATTTCATGCCTCTACAGCACTATCCAATTGACGGATTCGTAGACCTCAAGTTGTCGAATTATGGCTCATAAGTGACACCTGCTACTGAGCGCCGCTTGATTGGATGCAGGATCAAGGATTAGTAGTCACAGGGTCTGCATTGGACATGTAACTAATTACTCTCGCAAATGGTCCATGACTAGTACGTGACTAATGTTGTACGCAAGGCTTACACGATATATTTACACTCGCCGTTCTACAACTTCAATACAAGCCAGTCAGCAGCAAAGTCCGGATTCCTCCTACGCAGTTCCGCAGCAACACCACCGACAGCACCCTGTGTTTCAACGCCACCTTGCCACACCTTGGGCCCTGCATAATGCGATATGAAGCCTTCAGGGCCCGAGACCATGAGCAGGTTCTTACCTCGATTGCCTGTTTCGCACGTGCACGGACGTGCGCCGTTCGGCTCAAACTCCGAGGCTGGCGCGTGGAACTTTTGATTGTGCGGCTGGCAGTCTGGCGCGCTGGGAAGCGTCGGTGCTGCAGGTAAGCTTTGCATAACAGCTGCGATGTGAGATTCGCGGAATTGACTGCTCTCGTCGTCAATGCCAACGTGGATGCGCAGTCGGTTCCCGTAGCGTGCCTTCATCTCGTCCAGTTGTCGGCCAAGCGGGCTTGCGTCCGTAATGGGATGGCCGACTTCAGTCGGCTGCGGCCGAGGAGTGCCCCGAAACCAGTTCCGCCAGGATCTTGAGACGGGCCGTTCAGGGGCATCAGGCGCTTGCTGAAGCTCTTCTCGGCTCCTAATGGCCCAGAGCAGCGTAAAGTTTGCACCTTCATGGCTGTCCAGTACAGCCCTAGCCACTTGCATGGCTGGCGCCACTCCCGTGCCGCCAGCGAGGAAGACGACGTTTTTCTGCGAGCCGAGCCGAGTGGCCACGTCAAAGCCCGGATGCGTGCCTCTCAGCCAGACTTGGCGCCCGACACCCAGACGGCCCAAGTACGTCGACATTTCGCCGCCGGGAATCGAGCGCACGTAAAAGCGCAGCTTGCCATCTTCTAGGTGCTCGCCTTGCAGAGGCGGGAGGGGCGTGTAGTTTCGTGCGATTTGCACCTCTGGCTGCTTGAATTCCACGGACCAGAGCGGGTAGCGCCATGCCGCGGGCTTGGATGGGTCGGCGGTCAAGAAGCTCGGGTTTGGGTTTGGATGCTGCGGCGCAACGGTAAAGATGAAAGATGTCGCCGAAATGGTCTCTCGCGAGGTAATTGTATAAGGGACAAAGGTGTCTTGGTTAAGGACCTTCTCTCGCGACGAGGGCGTGGTGAGATAGTATATGGCGCTGCCACCGATGAGTAGTATGGCGGCCACGGCAGGATTGAGAGCGCGAGCTTGTAGAGGCCTCTTTCCAAGTCCCTGATGTATACTCGGCCGTTTTACGGAACGTCGAGTCGACAATTGTCGCGTGCATGATGCCATGGAAGATGGTGAATGCGGCAGGGACTGTAAGGTGGGAGGCCCGGTGAGGCTGCGGGCGCACGCCCCTATTGCTCTCCGAGGACCATTCATCACGATCCGGCCGAGCTATGTATTCCGAGCTGGTATTGTTATTGCCGAATCATTCTCGAACGAAGTTTGTTGACTATAGTCTGGAGTGATTACTGACGAGGTCAGTGTACATTTCTGGCGGACATGTTTTTTTAAGGCTGAGATCATGAGACCATGAAGCCGTTTTCTTGGCACGGAGTCACGTGTAGCATCGACTTACAACATACAACAACCGGCATGTGCGCCAAATGGTTTGCTGCTATAATAAGATATATTCTTGGATTAGTTCTACCTCAATGTTACTCTCCATCGTTTTTTGAATGTTTGTACGCTGAGTCACCGACTTCATCAACGGGCGTCAATGTAGCGTAGCGAACACAACTCAAAAGATGCAAACTTTTACAGTACCACTGCCGCTAGAGCAAGAACTGAGACCAATTTGGACTCTATCACTTAATTCTATAAGAGCGTATTCTCTTCGAGATGCAGAGTAAAGGGCAGCTATGGTCAAGCCACTGTCAGCCAGGGTTCGACCCCGTCCAACGCCAAGTGTAAGCAGAGAATAAAAGAAAACTCGCAAAAGAAATATGGGCGCCGCTCAAGCAGAGTAGCGGTGAGTTCGATGCTATTTATACAAAATCTTTCTCTATAGTACACTGTCTCTAAACATGCATCTATTTAATCGCTCCGTATTGCCTATAACCTCAGGATGCGTCGCTCTGGATCGATGCCACCTCGAAACATGTCTGCCACGATGTTCCCTTTGACAATAGTCTCCTCTATAATGCCTTCCACGTGCTTTGGCTCAACTCGGCCGTACCACAAACCGTGGCCCGCGAATGGATGCAGTGACCCATCCGCCATTTTCTTTCCTGGAGGAACATAAATGATGATGTTGCCCGCGAATTTGTGTCCGCCAATGTGGCTTATCAGCCCAACTCTTGCTGTGTTGTTCGCCACACTGACTTCACCCTCCAAGTGCTGTGCTCCCGTGTCGACCTGGACTTGTGCCGGTCCCTGAAGGACCTCGAGACCCTTCCGTTCCAGCTGCTTCTCAAACTCGTCGCGCAGAAGGGGGCCTAGAATACCGCAGCGCATGTCTCGTCCACCATGGCCGCAGATGAGAACAAGAGTGTCGGTCACATCTTTGACGCCATGGAGCAGACTCTGGTAGGCGTCGTTGCGGGTGAGAATATCGCGATGCACGGGTGAGAGGCCGTCGTGGGCGGAGTGCAGTTTCTCCGGCAGCAGATATCCCTTGGCGAGCGCTTGAACGTGGTCAAACGAGACGCGCGGTAGAAAAGGCACGTATTTGAAACTGGGCAAGAGGTAGACGGACGTACTCTGTACCTCTGCGCGCGGCGGGACTGAGCTGGGTAATGAACTGTTGATAAGCGCAACGTTGTGAAATGGCTATTCAAAGTTAGTAAGTGCAATATCTGAGCAAAAAGTTCCAAGTATCGACTAACATCAGCATATGTGCCACCGCGGCCAAACAGCTCCTTCAAATCCGCTGCCAAATTGTCGCCACCATTCTCCTCTTCGATTTTAGACGGCCAGTCATCTTTGCCGGTACAAATGAGCACCTGCTCTGCGTAGCCCGCAATAACGCCATTCATTGGGCTCTTGTGATCAATATCGAGCCCTTCCGGCATCGCGGGCATCTCCGCGCACTCGCATGTCGGCGACGGGCATGTAGGCACTGTCGGCAGGGGCGGCCGCTTAGAGGCAAAGCCGCGACACGCTGCCGCAGAGGCAAGCGAGGTCCTATTGACAGACTGCCATGTTTGGCGTGTCAATTGCCGCAACATGAGCCGTTGCGACATTGTTGGCGACCCAGCTTGAAGTGTGTAAAAGGTGAAATTCTGATTACGCATGGATTACGGCGCCTGTGATTTGCCCAAGCTCGGAGACCGAATGGACGAGTACCGTCACCAGCATTACTAAGATTGCCACTTTAAAAATCTGCTGTGCAGCTCGAGTCAGCATAAAAAGAGGCTTCTATTGTTTGAATTGAGTTTTGAAGCATTTACGGATATTATTTCACAAGGCAAAAAAAAAAAAAAAAAAAGAGATCTGTACGCAGCGTAGAGGAAAGTTGCGCGAACCGGGATTCGAACCCGGGACGCGTGCTTGGGAAGCACGCATGCTAACCACTACACTATCCGCGCGGGATGATGTCAACGGGAAATTTTAATCAGACTTATAAGACCAACTTGTGTGCCCCACTTGGCGCTTTTTTGGTCTCCGCTGGGGCGGTTGGGGCGGGCGATCCCTACACCAAGTTGCATTAAGCCGAGACTGTCAACTGAATATCTACCTCTTCAACTTTGTCTTTCGGGGATACCACTTGAATATAAAACTTATAGGTGACATCGAAATTTCTTTGGGATCACGCTTCCTGCTCTCGGTTTGCATCCTCTGGTGGTACTGCCCGTCGTCTGCGGCGGAGTACAAGAGTTCGAATGTCGCCACAGTTGTCGAATGGAGGCATTGCCTGATTGCGAGCCTTCTAGAACTTCATCTCCGCCAAGCTCAGATTTGTTGCAATGCGATAGCTTCCTTATTGGCAAAGATTTGCAATCTATTTCCTGCTACTGAATCTGTAAATTTTTTCACGAGAGAAACGTTTGTGCGTAGATGTTCTACTACCCGCACAGCCCCTTGCCTCCTGCGTTTCATGCAACTTGCCAATGATCCTTGGGCAGGTCGACAGCAAGTTAGTAATTGTGGTTCCCAAGCTTTTTATATCGACGGTGAGGAGGTCAATCTCGTGTTGTACATCGTCCATCTTTCTCAAACTTCGCGTGAATAGCTAGTATGGCTTCTGTTACTGGAATCGCAAATGTAACGACACCTATCACAAGTTCAGCCATTTGTGGCAAGAAAGGCCAAGGCTCTTTAGGAAAGAGTATGGCGAAATGGTAACGATGAGTGAGGCAGTATAGTATGTATGAGATAAGTTGACGGGTCAACTTTTGCAAAGGACTGGCTCTTTCCGACGCGGTTCAGTCCTACGCCCAAAGCTATTCCAAGCATGGCCACAAGTCATAGGTAAATTGTTAAGATGTCGTTGATTTCTACCAATTCATCCATCTCCTTCATGATTAACGCACGCAGTTTCCAATGTAGGTTTACTACACACGCGTGAGGCGGCGCGGCGTAAGCGGTTCGCATTCTCGAACCATTTCCCGAACCATTTCGAGCAAGACCGCAATTGGCCTGGAACTGCAATCATAATAGAACGGGAATGCCTCGCAAAATGCCTTACTAGAAAACGCATCCGAGGTTTTCACACCAGCCAGAGTGCGGCCCGGCTGAGGGGCAACGCGGAACCCCTGGCGCGGAGCAAAGGACCTTTCAAAGCTCAATAGGGGGCCACCGGCCGTTTGACAAGAGTCAGTTCGATCGGAATCTTGATGATGATTATTTTTCTTGATCTTGATTTCCAGGGCACTTGGTTGGTTGAGTCGAACTCTGCATCCTCCCCGGCCAACCGCCATGCTGTCACACCTACCTACTACCTAGTAATGCGAGCCCACCGCTCTAGTGGATACACTTTGGCAGCCTTGACAGCTCCCTCAATCGCTTCGTTGACATCACTACATCCCACCTCACCGACCCGTAAAGTCCCCGCGACGAAAGCACGACACCATGGCGAGCAAGGTTGACCGCATCGTGGCTCGGCTGCAGCAAAAGATTGCCGATGGTGACTATTACGAGGCCCAGCAACAGACCCGCGTCGCCGCCTCCCGTCACATCAAGGCGCAAAACTGGCCCGCCGCCATTGACATCCTCTCGAGCGTGGCCCAGTCGCTGCTCAAGGCCGGCCAGGGCGGCAGCGGCGGCGACCTGTGCGTCATGCTGGTCGACGTCTACAAGCAGGCCGCGCTCAAGCCCGACGCGACGAACAAGGGCCGTTTGCTGACGGCGCTGCGCCTCTTTGACGGCGAGGAGCCCACGCGCAAGAAATTCATTTCAGAAATAGTGGCGTACGTTTTTTTTTTTTTGCTGAGACTATTCGTCTTTTTTGATTCATGTATAATTTACATTTCGGAATTGCTAAACCCGCCACCTAGATGGTCCTCCAAGTTTGGCGAGTACCCCGCCGGCGACCCGGAGCTGCACCACGTCGCCGGATCCCTTTACGCCGCCGAGCATGAAACATACGAAGCCGAGAAGCACCTCATTCTCGGCACGCGCGACTCGGCCGAGGTGCTCTTCAAGATGGAGTACGCCTGGTACAAGGAATCCGACGCGCACACGGCGCCCATGTACGCCGCGCGCGCCGTCCTGCCGTACCTGCTAATCGGCAACGTGCGCGCGGCCAACACGTGCTACCAGCTATTCACCAGTGCGCTGCGCGCCGACAACCCGGCGCTGGGCGTAGAGGACGTGTCGGCTTCGGGTGCCGATGTACGCGTGTTTCCGAGCCTGCCCCTGCTCAACTTTCTAGGCCTGTTGCTGCTGGCGGTGCAGCGCGGCGCGCCCGAGGTGTATCGGGGCCTGTTGTCCAAGTACGCGGCGCAGATTGACGAGGTCGGCGGGTGGGGTGAGGCGCTGGAGATGATTGCGGAAATGTACTTTGGGATCCAGAAGCCGCGGCAGAGCAACCCGCTCATGGACATGATGAGCGGCCTGTTTGGAGGCGGTGGTGCGGGCGGCGCGGGCGGTCAGCAGCAGCAGCAGCAGAGGAGGGGAAAGCATGGAAGTGCCGGCACAGGCAACGTTGTTGAGGGCGCGCGTGAAGAGGGTGAGCAAGCGGGCAAGAAGAAGAGGAAGCGCTCCAAGAGCAAAAAGGCGGCCAAGACGGAAGCGTAAATACTCCAACGTTTGTGGCATGCCTGTACTCGTCTCGTCTTTCTCTCTCACCTTGTTATTTAAACTTGTTTCATTTCGTCATGGATGGATTGCTAGTCTCACCGTCTTCATTATCTCGCTCAATAGAGCAACTGTACATAGCCTTAGAAAAAGGAGAAAAGGTTCATTGCAAGGGCGCATCAACAAGTTACAATTTCACTTTTCCATTCTATAAAAAAATCTTCATTCCACACATCAAATCTCTCTTTTAATAAAGCGTCCGAAAAAAGTTATTGGTATTTATTTACATCATCATATGCTTTCGAGTCTTTGAGACCATCCCACCCATCACCTCTCGGGTTCTTCTTCTTCTTTATTTTCATTAATATATGAACAAGGGGGAATTCAAAATCAGGCCAACTTCTCTCTATCTCTCTCCTTCCGAAAAGCAGCAGTTCAAAGAAATCGACAAGTCGCCTGCCCACAGCGCGAAAAGGTGCGAGGGTAGGCGAAGGATTGTGGACGCGCAAAGAAATATAAAAAGGGAAAGAAAGGGAACCCATGAGGCTGCGCCACCAGCAAACACAAACAAACTTCCTGCCCAAAACTGGAATCGAATGATACCCGCCCGTAATGTTTTCTGTAATAATATACGTGGTGTTTTTTTGAAAGAGCCAAAAACCACAAGAGGAAAGACATCTCTGGTCAAAACCTCCATCTTTCTGTTGACATGTTGCTCGCCGAAGCATATATGCTGTTGAAGCTTTTACATGCCATGCTGCAGTTGACCACCCATGTGGTTTTGCGGCATGCCACTGCCATTTGCGGGGTTGCCACTGTTGCCGCCAGCAAAGATGCCGAACCCCTCCATGTTACTACTAGTCATATTCATATCTTGATTCATCTCTGGTTGCTCCATGTCGTAGCCCATGAACCACGAGCTATCTGGCGCAGAGTTAAAAATATTCATTGTCGGCGCAGTCATGGGGTTCTGCTGCTGAGACGAGTGTTGTTGCTGGCTCATGGCGGCATTCTCAGTCTTTGATGCAGCTGCCGAGCCTTGGCGCGGGTTGTGGGTACCGTTGGGCATCCCTTGCCATCCGTTGGTGTTTTCCTGCGGTGGCGCATTCATGCCACCTGGTACGATACCAAACATTTGCTGGGGAAGTCCGGCGTCTTGACCTCCCATGCCAAGAGGCACGATATCGGCAAAAAATGGCATCTGTGACTGTGGTGGGTACGGCGCCATATTGTTAGGGCTGATTGGGGACATGCTGGACATGTATGCCTGGGATTGAGTAGGCATGCTGTGCGCGTTGAATGGCATAGGAGGCTGCGTATTACCAGGATTCGAGAATTTGCGCTGGTCAACCTGCATGCGAGGGGTGCCGCCGGACTGGTCTGAGACTCTGCGAGGAGTAAGCGCGGCAGAAGGTTGTCGCGCCTCAGGGGTGGACTGATCCGTCTTGTTGGGAGGCGTGACACCAGTAGGGTTCTTCTTGAGAGAAAGTGTCTTTCGCTTTTGCATTGGTGTCTTGCTAGGGTCTTTACCATCCGCGGCATGGGAGGCAGGCGACAGGTTCTCCAGAAACTCTCCGACAGGATGCAACTCTGGCTTTTGCTCCAAGACGGCATCCTCTCCACTATCGGTGCGTCTGGGCAAGTTTGGATCCATGAAATCAACGTTGGACACACCAGAAGGGTAGCGGTTAAACCAATCGGCGTACTGCAGCAGCGGTTGTTTACTTTGCATGGCGCCGTTTACGCCAGGTCGTCGAGAGGCATCGTAGGCGTTCTTGTATTGGCGTCGAATGTCATCCACCATCCAGTGGAACATGCCCCAGTACTTCATCATTTTCTTCAAGTATGTGATATTGATAGCAAGGTGGGCTGCTTTGAGCTTCGGGTTTCCAGAGACCATCCCGTATATCTGCACCGACGACGACGAGAAAGCACAATATCCTGCAAAAGGTGCCGTCACGAAGCATTGGCGCTCATCGGAGTCCTTTAGCAACTGAGAGATGCTGTTGGCTGCATGGAAAGTCTTGCCCGTCAGACGAGGGATGAATTCCTTTGGCGCGTCCGTGTTGGACTGGTGGCTGCTCATAGCTGCTTGACAAACGTAGAGCAAGCATTGATGTATGGTCATGTGCATAAACAGGTATTGAGAGGCGGTTCTCTCAGTGATTTGCAGCTCGAGGTTCTCCTTGGAATATTGTAACTGCGCCGGTAGGGTGCGGAGCAGTTCTTCGGCCTCACGCACAAGCTTCGAGTATTGCGAGCGCTCATCCCACTGGGCAAATTGTTCTCGGTCTTTACCGCCGTGGTTGTAGTAGGTGACGATGCGGCCCCACAATGCAAGGCCACGAATGAAGAAAGCTGACGGTCCCATGTTGCTGCGGACATCAGTATCTGCAGCTTGACCCTCCACAGCGGGCGGTCCTGGTCTACCGTCGAGGAGTTCTGTTTGTGCGGGCATGTCCAATTGAAAGCAACGTTCGCTCACAGGCAGCGGGATGGTCAGAGAGTCGTCTGAAATGAACATGGGGCGGTCTGTGCCAGATGAAGTAAAGCGGTCCATCAGGAAACAGGCCCACATGATGCGTCTCCGAATTTCTCGATCGACAAAGCTGATAGGCACTCTGGGACCTTTGCTTTGAGGGTCATAGTCAAGGTCTTTGTGCAGCTGCAGAGCATATGCCATGCGAATAGCTTGTCCGCCAAGTGCCCAGCTGCGGCCACCGTGACAAGTGCCGAATTCGTGAAGGCCGAGGATGAGCAGACATGTCAAAATGGTCATGTTTGGCCACTCGTAACGCTTGGTGCATATGTCTCTAGCGTGCTGTGCCCATTCCTCTCCTCGGAGGAATGGTCGCGATGTGAGTGGCAGTTTGGGATTCGTTGAGAATCTGGCAGATACAGCACAAACGGAGAGCACGAGAACGGGGGGCAGAGAATTGCTCCTAAGTAAAAACCAGTCAGTATATATATCGAGCAAAGGGCCAATCTGAGAGACCGACTTTAGCTTGCGCATAAAGCTTGGCTTATGTAGTAGGTGATACGCTTGCCCGTACACGCTATCAAAGAAGACTTCGGCAAGGTGTTGTTGAATCTCTTTTGAGGGTAGAGCATCGATTCCTTCGCGAAATAGTTTGTTCTCTTCCTTTTCTTGAGAGTCGGCGGCCATTAGAGGAGGGGCGTCGCCGTTGCCGAACTTGGATTTGGACGCTCCGTTTACCCAAGATTCCAGCTCTGGAGAAAAGGCTTCATCGGCGCGTCGTTTCTTGGCGGCAACCTTGTTGGCGGCGGTGGTACCAGGCATTGCAGGTTTGACGACGGCACGAGTTACGGGAGCAAGGTTGTCCTGGTCGGATTTGGGAACATACTTGATGATGCGTTCCTCCATGCGCTTGAGCCGCTTGTCAAGCATGGCCATGTAGTCGGTGCGGGGCGCAGCCTTGCGACTGGTGACCTTGTAGACACAGGGTATTCTGGAGCGCAGGCAGTGCTTGCAGGCTGGTTTTTCACCGGAGCAGCGAATCTTTTTGCGACGGCAGGCGATGCAAGCCAGCGGCAGACGCTTTCGATCCTTGCCGGCCTTTGTTTTGAGCTCGCTCCACGCAGGCGTCTCAGCCTTGTCGATCTTGCTCTTGCCGAGATCAGTTCCGTCGGCGCGTCCAGCAGTGGACGAGCCAAAATCGTCGTTTGCATTGTCTCCGGCCGAGGCGTGGCTGGGAGAGTGCCTATCAACAGAGGCATTTTCGTCGGGGATGGTGTCGATACCAGCAGTGCTAAAGGCAGAGGGGTCAATAGCAAAGCTAGAGTTGGGAGCTACTGTCAGTGAGTTCATATTGGCACTGCTCACAGAAGCCGGAGCTATGGTAGAATGAAGGGAAAAGTGATCGGAGCCAGAAGGGTCTTCAAAGGCAGAAGCGGACTGGTCCGTCATGCCCGACATGTTGGCATAGGCAAAAGCGAAGTCACCATACTGAGAGGGGTCCATGGCAGAGGTAAAAGGGCTGGAGCTGGGGCCGTGGGAAAACGCGGAGCTATCGTTCATGCCTGGTTGCAGATGGGAATCGTGTCCAAGATGGGGGTGGGCAGCATGCTGGAAATGGGGTGGAAGATTCAGTAGAGGCTGGCCAGCGGACATGTTGCCGTGCGGCAGCGGGGAGAGGCCACTGGTGCCCCTACCAGAGTGGCAGAAGCGGAAGGCTATGGCAGCAGCAGAGGCCGATGGAGGCAGTACGAAGGGCAATATTCATGCGTATGTCGCGACGAGCGAGGTGAATGACGATGGCGGCGGCGTCGGCGGCGGCGGCGACGTTTGAAGAGGTGTGTGGACGGGTCGCTCGAGAAGCAGGCGAGATCGATCGAGTAGTGCAAGACGGGTGCAGGCGCAGGCGCGAGGCGATGGAGCAGCTGGCAATGGAGTACAAGCGGCGGCAATGACAGCGTAACTGCGCAGCGTACGTCAAAATGGTCGCGGAACTCGAGCTGGGGCGTCGGGTGGCCACAGGTCTTTGTTTGAGTTGCGAGGCCGGAGGAACGGTGAGAGGGCGTGCGTGGGTTTGGCGGCAAGGCGCGAGCGGGGGGGCAGTGGTGGTCGCCAAGTCGCAAAATCGCCCAGGATCGCAGGATCGCAGCCGCGCGAGTAAAAAACAGCAAGGTTGACGAGAGGGATCTCAAGAGAAATAAGAGGTAACAAGGCGGCGAGTGAAGAGAGACGAGAAGCTGGCGATGGATAAAGGCGGTGGTGTGGTGAGAGGAGGTCGGAGGGGTGAAATGGTATAAGAGGCGAGATGGGATGGGGAGTCCAACGGTGGAGAGTCAAGGACAACGGTGGAGAGCCAAAGACAACGATGGCGGGTAGAGAGCGGATGGGCGTGGATTAGGATTAGGTAGAGGCAAAAAGTAGGTTAGTTAATTTGATGGGCGTGGGCGTGGGATAGTCGAATGGGGTGGATGCAGAGTGGTGAGGATGAGGGTGGTTGCAGAGGGCACAGGCAAGTGGAGGGGGGAAGGCGTGTAGGTAGTTTGGTGAAGACTACTATCCCGTACAGATTAGGGAGAGTTGGAAAGACGAGAGAGAATTATTAGTAGAGAGAGAGGAAGAGAAAGAGGAAAAGAAGAAAGAGAGACATTCTCGACACCACCGAGGACAGAATGACCAGGGCAGAGTGACCAGTAGTTCTGGCGGTAGAGTGTTGCTACCTTAGACAATGTCCCCGTTTTGGAGGGTCTGGCGCCAGAACAGTTGTCGCCAGCGGATGAAATTACAGAAACCCCCAGCGGCCACACCAGCTAAAAGGCCTACTTAGAAGTTGGCCTGCACGAATAGGTAAACAGTAATAGCCAAGTTAGATCAAGTAGCAGGTACCTTGTGCTGCCATCACTGCAGGGCAGCCTAGGATGCTGGGCTGGCGTCGTGTTGCTGTGGGGTTTTCGGGGTTGAGGTGGTGTGCGGCGGGTGGAGCTTCCTAGACGGGTGGTCCGCAACATCTCTGTAGACTGTACCTACCTACCTGAGCAAGCAAGCTTGTAGGTTCAAGGCTGGCTGCTGCATGCAATCAATGAGGTGAAGAATAATGAGCCAAGATTGACAGTATTCGCCGGGCGCACGCAGGAGGGGCGGCATACGGGGCGGTCTTCTATTAGTATATCGATGTATGTGATCTGTATCTGCAACAGCGACAGCCAGAGCGACGACCAGGGGTTGCTGGTGATGGAGGCGGAGAGGCGTCGAGCATCAGCCAACCCGTTGGTGTACGGAGTACAAGGGCGCATGGGGGTGGGCGTTAATAAACTGAAAATGTGAGAGTCGCAGAGGGGGCGCCAGGATAAGGCGACTCACACATGCTGGACACATTCACACATTGCAGAGATCATGAATTATTTAGCTCCAATGACCGACTAGCAGTTGGGTACCGAATACATGGGCAAATGAATTGTCAAACGCCCATCTTGCTGGGATTGACTGGCGTTGACATGGGCATGGGCGATGTGCAGGAAGGGCCGCGCCCCGGCTGGTGATGGTGCTGGTAATCCGTAGTGTGGGCAGGGATTCATGTTGAAATGTGCATTGAGAGTCCATCTCTTTGGAACCCTGACTATTCGTGAGAGCCGTGTTTGCTTGTCGAGGGGGTGTATCAAAGTCGGCGCATCACGTCTTACACCCCGGCGCGTCGCGGAAGCCAAGATGCGGAAAATGGAGGTAATTAAATATAATAATAATAGTAAAGAGGCGAGAGAGACGTGGGAAATATACTAATGTATTGCCCGAGATAATACAGGCAGGTAATAAAGGTTGCCAGGTACCGCAGTACGCAGGTGTTTGCTTGTCAGTTGTCATATTACAGCAGTACAAACCAATCTGTTTTTCTGCAAAACATATCGCTACCCACGCAAGCTGCGAATCCTTTACTGGGTACGGATACCTACCTACGAATATCAGTAGGTGATTTATTACCTAAATAGTGCTGTGCGCCCTTCCTGCTTGCCTGCCAGATGGAAGAGTTGCTTGCTGGCTGTCTTGCACGCAAGCCTTCACGCAAGCCTCCTTCCTGCACCAGACGGCTGCACCGAGAGAAAAAAAAAAAGTCAGCCGCGGGGAAGACGGAAATTTTTTGCAGATAATGTCTTTGACTATACTATGATGCCTTGAGAATCAAACGTCCATCTCGTCATACTGATCACCTCGTGTTTCTATTCGGATATGCAGTTAGCAGACAGATGGTGATAGATTTACCTAGCCCTCCTATTTCTGCCCCCAAAACCACCCCAGACCCCGCAGACCCTGGCAGCCCAGCGCTAGCCCGGGGAGCCCTGACAATAACAGCAGAGCCCGGCGAACAAGGCAAGGCTGGCTCTCTGGTCAGACAATAACACGATTCAAAAATGATTAACACGTCTGATAACCCGACAGACGAGCAAAGCCACTTTGCCTACGGTTATTCATTGACGAGCAAGGCCCCGTCTGGGGCTGGTCGGCGATTGACTGGCGATTGACTGGCGACTGACTGGCAAGACTGGGTTGGTCTGCACCCTTGGCCTATTTGCCTTATCCATGGCCATATCATGTCCACGATTGTGGACCGCCATGACTGCCAGGCCAGACCAGGTTAGTAGACTCTCTCCAAACTTGATGAAAAAAAAAAGACACTAAAAACTGATATGGCCCTATTTGCCTGGCTGTGGACCCCCCCTCCAAGACATCCCCCCCGGAAACTTTGCAGTTGCATAGCGCCGCGGCTGCTGCCTCTGCTCCCGCCGGTCTGGCTGGCTGGCTTTCGTGCTTGTACAAGATGACAGGACTGGCTGGTCCAGGGTCGAGGCTACCTAATCACAGAAAAGCCCAAACCAGGACTGCCATGCTCCTCCCATCCTTGACATTGCGCCCCTCCACACCCCGGAACGCGAAGCCAAACCAAACCAGGCGCCGATTTTGGTGGACACTGCCTGCCAAAGCAAAGCCCCCCCCTTTGGCTCTACCCTAGCCTCTCCCACTGGCTGCGCCTTGCAACCAAGTTGTACCCAGTACCACCACCACCAAGACCAAAGCAACTGGTTGAATGGTTGATTGATGACTGGACGGTGACGAGTTGAGGAACCGCATCGATGGCATGATGCAGAGACATGACCCAGTCCATGATGCCAAGTGCCTGTGTCTCCGCTGCCCGCGCATGCCGGCGCTTCGTGCACAGCGGAAACAAAGGAACCGCAAAAAAGAAAAGAAAAGGAGGGAAAAAATCCGTCATGAAATACCCGACTGCAAACACTTGGCATCTTGCCCGCAACGGTTTTCTTAGCTGGCTTGTTCGGCTTCTTCCGTCGCGTCCAGCTTGTAATACACGACTCGACCATGAGTGTGCACTGTGCATGCCTGACCTCACCAGTGTAGAGCTGCCGCTCAACAACAAGTCCCGAGATACGTCCGAGCCTCATGAGACCAACTTTCCTCCGGGACAACCATCTATCTAATGAAGGCTCATAACCAGTAGCCAACGATAAAGTAATAAAGCAAGCCAGTGCCCGGAATCTCATCACCGGCACGTTAGCCTCTGCTCATCCGTGCTAGAACAACTGTGAGTACTGTTCTAGCGCCCTCGAGGGCCGCTAACAACTCCAGACACGCGCTACCTTTCCAATTGATTATTTAATTATTACGGATCACTGGCAAGCATCTAGCTTTGTGTTGCACATCACTGACCAAGCCTACCCCAGCTAACAACATATTGCATACCTAATTTAGGTACCAGCGCAGTTTTAAATATTCCGCATTGCTGCTTCTATCTCTTCTGCTGCTGCTGCTGCTGCTGCTGCTGTTACTGCTACAATAGGAAAACGAGCGAGGGCGTGAGCGAGAAAATTCACGCATCCGCCGCGGCAATCTAAATTCTGAGTCCATGTACTCTATACTCCGTACCATGAATGAATACTGTGTAATGATTCGGTGGCTGTCGATGCATCATGCAGCTCGCCAGCCACAGCGCAACGCTTCTGCAGTACGGAGTACGTAGTGCAACCTCCCCCAGCTTTTAACTTTTTGCCTATGTGCCTCCAAGCAGTTAGGTGGCAGTAGGTACTAGGCGGCAAGTACCAAGGTACAGTGGGTGTAGCGCATACCAAGACCTGGCCATCGCATCACAGCACCACCAGACGACTTATTACAACACCAAGCTCAAGATTTTCTTCTTCAGCAAACGCTCAATCCATTTCCTCTCAGTCCAAGGCATCGCCAGCCCCATTTGACGCCATCACCACCCATATGCCACTTTTCTGTAACGTCATCTACTTATTACACTCTACTCCATCGGACGTTTCGATCAACATCTCCATGAGGTTCCCTGCAACCTGCGCTCGTCCTTGGCGGGCAGCCACAATATCGCCATTGGCCCGCCACTCGTCTGCGTCAACGCCCGCCTCAACCCTTTCGACTCCAGTAGAGAGTACCCGTACTGTCACCACTTTATTAAGCCGCTCATCGCTCCCAAAAAAAAAAAAAAAATAGATCTGCTGTACGGATTCTGTTCCTTGTGAAGCCCTGGGGCAGTGGGCCGCTGAACGCAGCCACGCAGATTGGAAAAAGTGACGAGCGGCAATTCTCGGGTAATGCAACCAAAACACGAGACGACCAATTCGACCCTTGCTCTGCAAATACTGATGCATCGCAAAACCGATGTCAGTATTTCATCTTGCGACTGATTGCATCTCCATGCGGACAAGCTCCGGTCCGCAGCCCGCGCCTGCATGCCATTCTACAAGCCTCGACCTCTGCGACTCCATCACGGCCGCCCCGTATGTCCAACATGATTCGAGTCGCTGCCTTCCTGGTATCTCAACACAAGAAACCCTGCCCCTGTGCCCTCTAGCCTCCATGGAGCCTAGCAAAACGACGCTACCCATGGAAACCCTGCCACGCCGTCCCCAGCGTCGCATTTGTGGCGCTCCTGGATCAAGCTAGCGGCTGCCACTATCCAGTTTGCCAGCCAAAAATGTCCCTCACCACCGCTCATCACCCGTCGTGTGGCTTGCCTATCTCTGGCCTCGTGCATGTGGTCACAGCAGCCCATCGGATACTCATCAACGACCAGCGCGAGCGCCCATGCATGCTAGGGGATCGCCAACTCATCTGCATCTATCCAGACCTATATTGTCAGCCTACCAGCCAACGGTCCAGGGGTAAGGCTACGAACGAGGCCCAGATCACCACCCTCACGCACTTGGCGGCTGCTGCCACTGGCATTGTCCTTCTTTGACTCTACATAAATAGTTTTGAGACATCGCTTTCGTCAGTGTGGATTTTCGTTTCCTTTCCCCGCTCTTCTGGCCTTGCGGTTACATGACGCTCCGAGGCCACCGCCCATACACTTGATTTCTGCTCCAGCCCACGGCGAGACACCGCCTGATCATTGGCTTGATATGGCAGCAACTAGCGTCCAACTATTTGCACACACACAAGACCATAATGGCTATACCCGAGACCCGTACCCGATACCCGTGCGTATCTCTTGCAAGACAGACAATAGCTGTTCGCACCGTCTCTGATGACCAAGAATGAACCGACTGACAATCTTGTGCTCGGCGACGTCTGTGGTCTTGATCTGGAGTGGATCCTTACTTGACAAGTTAACTTGCTCAATCGTCTAGTGTTATCAGCCTGCAATATCAAGCATTAGCAAGCATGATTCAACTTGAGGGCGCTCGACAAAGATGTAAATCTGTCGCTACATGGAGCACTTCGGCGCTTGTCCGCCGGGTCGGCGCTCCCCGCCACTATTCTAGAACGACACAAAAGCCCGACGGGTGCAAACAGCCATGGACTGGCATTCTGCTGGGTTCATCCTTGTATCTATTCTTGTAACACGGAAATGGATCACCAACATATTCGCCTACGGAGCAATAGCCCTTGGCTCGATACCAGCCACCATCGCACAACGCGTTCAAGGCTCAAGATAGCGGCCAGTCGTCGAGTCTCGGTCCGGCCGCAACGGGGCTCATCCACCCAAAGTCGTATGGTTCATGGCCCTGACGACTTGGCTTAATGGGGGTCGACGGTGTCACCTGACAGAATCCAACTTCTCCAACGACCCGCTGCCATGGAGACTGCGAGTCTCCAAGTCTCACAACATAAGGCTAGGCAAGCATTGGTATAAATCAATTATCCCAGGTGTTCTGCGGACATCGCAGGCCCCACCTTTTAAGCTGCCATGATCGTCGCTCCAACATGATATTCGCACTGCGATGCATGACTCTCCACGACTGCAGAAGAGGCGCCCCAGAGAATGTATGTTAGCGCAGCCTGCACCGTGAACCATGAGACAAAGCCGTTGGCTCTCACCGGCGTTGTGTGCTATGAGTCTATGACGAACTGACGAGGCTCTCTCGACCGTTTTTAGCAGACTACAGTGGACTTCCTTTGAGACATGCCCCTGAATTAGCATCACTAGCGGGACCTGCCAAAATATTGTCTTCACGAAACAAGGTCGAAGCGCGCATCGTAGGATGCAACAGCCGTATCAATACGTATTGCTCTTCGCAGCTCCTAGCAGACACAACATGGCTTCGTTGGAAAACGGTGAACGAAAGGGCCACACTGCCACGCCTGTCCGTCGCCACGCCTCCCTGATGAAGTTTGACCACTCACCATTAACAACCAAAACTTTTTCGCGGAACCTGACAGTTTTGCTACCGGGCCCAAACTTCGACTGGGGAGTTTGACGACTGCAGCTTCCGTCAAAACAACGTCATGAAAGACTAGAGATTTGTGTGCTGTAGAATCACAGTGCTACGGATTAGTTTGCGCAACTATGCAAGAGCAGGCCCAAAGGTCACAGCTTCGACGTGGCAATCTTCTGCACAGCTGCACAGTTGCATTATCGAATTCATGCCGTCAGGAACAGATGGAACCATGTAGCAGTTGCTTTCGGAAGAAATGTTCCAATCCAGGTTCACCCTGGCGGCGGATCACAACAAAATTGCGAAGCCGGGCGTGGTGGTTAGCTGGCCTGTCCAGGGCCTTCCTCCACTCGATCGGGGAACCAGTCAAGGATGTTTCCTTGATTTGCCACATCGTTGTGGTCGCACCCACTCCATGTAGAGGTCAAAGCGCGAGGCGAGGCCGCTGAAGTGAGTGGCCAGCCGTTAGCCAACGACATGCGGTAAATATCTCATGTTTAGTCGCTCTCACTGAAGCAAAATGTCTTAAGAAACGGCAAGCTTGAGTCTCCCTAAAAAGACACATGACCTATGTGGTATGGCTTCATCGCTGACAAAGTGTGCAGTCAGCGACGATGAATTTCATAAGACCAATGGCTCATGCCTTACGGATTATTCCTTCAGCTATTGCAGCGCGTCCTGGAAATGGACAGAACGGGGCCATCAAACGGAATTACGGTGATCAGCAGCAAGGCATCAGTGGAGCAATTGCTCCATTTGCGAGCACGTACAATAACATCTCGGACGAAACAGGGTACCCTTGGCCGTCAATGACTGTTGTGGCGGGCTGGCCCCGTAACGCCAGTCCCTTGACGGACACGAATCAGCGGAACGACGGTCACAGGCCGAGCGTATGTAAGATTCGGCATTTATACCGAGAGCCGCAATGACATTGCGCAGCCGCAATAGCATGACGAATATGCAAGGGCTTTAAACTACAAGTGTAGCATTCAGAATCTGGGGACAAAGTCCAAAAGAAGGAGGCGTCTACAGCCCCGTCTAAGCCAGGATGCGGATGGCGTATCCGACGGTGTGAATTGAGGGGAAAGTACGCCGTTCCCGAACAGTCTAGGCTGTGTCGCAACTCAAAACGCACGTTCCAAATAACTACGCTTTTTCTTTTCTTTGTGTTGTTCATTGTATCCACCCTTTGATTTGGGCTGCTTCGCTTAAAGCAGATCCTTGTCAGCCAAGAACGTCCGCGATTGGCTGCTTCCAGATTCGTATACTACTGCTGGAAGGCATGTCAGATGGCTAGATGATCAGTTACCGCGTGCGTGTAAAGCCTTGTTCAACACAGCGAAGCTTGGTCATCTGCCGTGAGATACTCGCATACCGGAAGAATGTTGTGCATCCCCGGGTCAAGAGTAGTCAAGGGTTATATCTGGCAGTGCCATTACTGGTTGAATGTGGCACAGCCCCAGGGTGTCGAGGCAAGTATGTTGATACTAGTACAATGATAGAGTGGCAGGTGGTACCTGAGCAAGGCTTTTCCTGTCGCCTAATAAGAGAGGGTAGTTGCACAGATGGCACCTCAATGAGACGGGCAGAAGGCCTCGACTGTCTCAGCAGCCAATCAGGCCGCCGGGCAATCACGCGAGCAAGTCGGAGCATTTGATTTAAATATTGTCAATGCCAAAGCAGAAACCAGAACGAAAAGCTTTGACAGACGGCGTCTTTTAGCTGCAGGTTTAGTGACAACTGACTACCTGGCACGGACCGAAGGTGGCTTTCCCCGGTGTGGGATGTGGCCGTATCAGGAAACAGATCGCCGTACCGCCAAAAGAGCACGATCCCATCACTAACAAAGAGTTGTGTTGGAAACTACTTCGTGTCGCGATGGTCGGGGAGCACGAGCCGTATTATTCAGGCAATGAATGTGTCGGCAGATGTTTAGGAGACGCCATCGAGACCTGCACTGGCTCGTCGCGGCACTAGACGGCTTTACTCGCAGCTCGTCGAGGACTCTGCAACGGGTGCTCTACAAACGGCAGAGATGACTATTTATTGGCGGTGATTTACGAGGATACAAAGCGTAATCCAAAGCCGCGAGTTTCGCTCGCCATTGTGGCGAGACACGAATCCGGAAAGTATGGACACTACGATGGCAAAGTGAGCTCGAAGCCTCATTTGAAACTGCCTTGTTCAGCGATGCCAAGTCCAGGCTCTCCTGTCTCGAAAGCAGCGAGTGCACACGTTTCTATTGGTTCAGACAGCTATCACGTAGAAGGACCAGCGCTGATCGGACACCCTAGAAGAGCAAGACAGTGGATGTTGTTATCCTATTTGAGCTATACATGTCGTCGGAGATTTCCGTTCATGCTCGAAATCCGAAATCATAGCGATGGCACTAGTGACTACCGAAGGCGGAGAAGCGAAGCAGGGGGTAGAAAGCAACATCACCAAGCACCACGTTTTCCTATCTTGCCTTTTGAGTGTTGGAGAAACCCATTTGGCCAGTGGTTGCTTGAAACCCAGGCGGCAAATCGTCAGACTCTAGAAGTGCGTCTTTTAGGTCTCTCGCTCGCCATCGGGACTTGAAGTGTTATGATACGGACTGCCGGAAAGGAGGAAACTGAACGAACAGGTGTCACCAACAGGGACAGGCACCATTACTGTAGTGCACACCAACCAGGCTACTGCATGCAGAGACCTCGGCGGACGACGTCTGGGAGGAGTATGCTATCTCTAAGCAAAGCTGATCCATGTTAGTTGTTGCCTTGGGGCGTCTGTTGACGAGATACATTTGCCGTAAGACCAAACAAGGTCACCGTAGGTCTGGCTGGCCTTGAAATCTGCACATGCCGTGCCAGCTACTCAGACCGCTCTGCTATGATGTGCAGTCACTGCAATGTAAGTCGCCATCGACTCAGTCGTCAGCAAGCCATGCCGTCAGCTGTTGAGGTATAGGTCCAGAGCGGGCGCGCCGTCATTCTCAAGGTCAAGAATAGCCCCAGTTGACGTCGGGCATTCCGGGACCAAGGCTCTTGGGCATATAGCCGGCTGCCTAAGAGCGACGAAGAAGTTTGTGCCTTGTTGGTGCGAAGTCAACTGACTATGGCAGAGATAGATGAAGCAAGCTTGTCGAACACATTCAAATGGTGGGCGGCCTCCGAAATCTTTTGGCCAGCAATGGAGTTGGCCTATTTCTTGTTTTCAGCACGAAGAAGATTGGGGGCTAGAGGTGGTGAAGGGACAGGGTGCCAAACTGTCGTCTCATGTATGGCGCACAGGAAATACCCTTGGGCGGCGGAGCTGTCAGTGGTTCAAACTCGCCTAGCCGTCAAAGTGTGCGTAAATGGCCCGACGGTGGTAACAGACTGGTGACGAGGTTGCCAAATATGCTGCTACCTGTAAGTTGATTCATTGTGCTTGGGTCGGTCAATATCGCGGGTAATATGCAGCGACGCGGCTTCAAGCGGCAGCCAGAACAAAGAGCCGCGTCTCGCAATCTGCGGTCACCAATTCCTCTGCATCAGAGGGATCGTGCCGATACTTTCTCGCTCGGAAAATTTAACGAGGAAATACTAGCGTAGTTCCTAGCCTCGGGCGGCATCAGAATCTTGATGCTCCCTGTTCTCCTCATCTGCATTGCATTGCATTGCATTGATTAATTTTCGGAACTTTACGAGCAATCGTCCTCCTGACAGGCATGAGCGGAGGCGCCGATAGCCACCCCTTGTCTAGCAACGTCACAAGAAAGATGTGCAGCGATGGATTGGGTTCAGCGACGGATTGGGTTCAGCGACGATCCGGAAAACCAGCTACCCGAGGTTCGAACAGGTTCAGGTTGCGAATAATGAGCCGATTCCCCAATTTCCCTCTCAGGGCACCGCATTGTTCTAGAACATTGGAAGTGACGTGCGCAGAAGGGTTGCCCCC
>JAPERH010000863.1:0-41700 GCA_030411535.1 Beauveria australis
TACCCCGTCCCCGTCCCCGTCCCCCCACTCCGTTCCAGGTCTTTGCACAACGCCCTTCTGGCCGACCGTCTCGGTTCACGGCAGAAGCCCTTCTTGTCTCGACCGCTTTCTTGCCCGCCATTTCCGCAGCTCCGGTTCCTTTTCGTGCTCGCAGCAACTTCCATACCTTTATTACGTTTTAGATGGTTTCTGCTCTTGCAACTTTTCCGCATCCTTCCGACACACACCCCGCGTCTCTAATGTATTCTTGCAACGGTCATGTTCCTGGTCTGCCTTGTAGTTGGGTCCGTCATGCAGCTTTGCTATTGCTATGATGCTCGTTGCCATCATCAAGTCATTCAAGTCATCGTGAGTATGCCCCTCCGACCAACTTGTCAACCTAGCATCCAATTGCAAAACGCGCTGCAGCCCAAGACAGACATTGGGACGTCATCATTGTTCCGGAATCTGTGGATCCACACCTACCTCTTACGCCAAGCCCTCCATTTACCAGTCGGCGGTGTGCAGTTGATGCTCTTTGCTTCGTCTTCCGCATCCCGCATTCCGGCTCCGGCCACTGCTCCGCTTCCGACTTGGCCCCTCCGGCTGTATGTCCGGACACGCTCCTGCCACACACCGCTTCACAGGTCCGCCACAAACTTTTGGCTCATTGTCATTGCATCATCTATTCTTGAAAAATTCATCTGCCCGCCCCTATGAAGCTACTGAAATCCCCCTTCTGCTCCGAGCTTGGCAATAGTATCTTTGACGCGATGCTTCATGCTTTTAGTTCCCTCCTCCTTTATGCGTAATCATCCTAGATATGTCCCGTATACGAATCCATTCCCACCTTGCCGCCTTCTTCTTATTCGTCGAGAATCAGCTTCGTAATTTTACCAATGGCAATCGTTTGTCCCTAAAAGACATGTCAGCATTCTTGTCATTATCGCCCCCTGTCACATTTGGACTTACCTGATCACGAAGCGTGAAGCGGCCCATCTGGGCATAGTCCTCGAATCGCTCAACACAGACAGCCCCAGCACCACCGATAACTTGCATGCGAGCAATGATGCTGTCGCCCTTCTTCGCGTGTGTAGGTGGCAGCTTGCTCTTGCGGTTGGTTCCCTTCTGCAGCTTGTGAAGCAACGCCGAGAACGTAACCTCTTCAATCGCTGAATGCACGTGGAGAACACAGTTGAAACCAGATGTCAAAATACTCTTGAGATCCAGGATTCTGATTTGCGCCTCAAACTCGGAGACGCAGTGCACAAGACGCTTGGGCGAGCACAGCACAAAACCAGGGAGAATATCCTCCTCCTCAATGCCCTTGAGACGCAGGCGAACTTGATCACCACACTGCAAGACAGAAACTTCCTCTTCCTGCTCTCCGTAAAGCGCAGACAGTTCCACATTCTGCTTGCGAGGCATCATCACAAGGCTCATGCCCTTCTTGATAACACCAGCCTCAATCTTGCCGTCAATCATAGTTCCCATATCCTTGTACTTTGCATTGACAGGCATCATAAACGGTGCGTTGATTTTGCGCTCCAGTGCAGTCATGCTGTCGAGATACTCGAGCAGCGATGGCCCATCGTACCAAGGAGCTTTGCCCTTGGGCAGACGATCCTTGATGTTCTGGCCCGTCTGGGCAGCCACGGGCATAAAGAAGACATCGTTCTTTAGGTTGTAGCCAGTTCCTTTGAGGAATTGAGAGAGCTTGGTTGTGCATTCCAGGTAGCGCTCATGCGACCATTCGACAGTCGAGTCATCCATCTTGTTGATGACAACAATGAGCTTGTTGACACCCTGCGTCTTGGCCAACATGGCGTGCTCACGAGTCTGACCGCCACGCTCGAAACCAGTTTCGTATTCACCCTTTCTGGCCGAAATAACCAAAATGCCAACATCGGCCTGAGAAGCACCACCAATCATGTTGGGCACATACGTTTTGTGGCCAGGGGCATCGAGAATACTGTATCTGCGCTTCTCCGTCTCGAAGAAACCGCGACCAACCTCGACAGTCTTGCCCTTCGAGCGTTCCTCCTTTGTCAGATCCATGACCCATGACAGATACCAAGTTTCACGACCAAGGTCCTTGGCCTCCTTCTTGTACTTGTCCATGGTTCGCTCGTCGACCATACCAGTAGCGTAGAGAATCGAACCACCGAGTGTGGATTTACCGGCATCAACGTGTCCAATAAAGATGACGTTTACATGCTCCTTGCCATAGATTTCTTTGAGTGTCTCGTCATCGACGTCGGCCGCTTGTTCCTTCGTGACTGCATCAACATCGCGCTGAGGTTTCTTGTCTCCAGAGGGGCTTGAACGGCCAGATGAAGGAGTGGGCGAGGTGCGTCCGCTGGAGGCTGTGGTCTTCTCTCCAGTCTTCTCGATAGCCTTCGCAGCTGTCGTCTTTTGTCCAGCCTCAGGCTTGTCGGTGGGTTCCGGCTTGGTATCGGCCTTGGTCTCAGCCTTTTCATCAGACTTGGCCGGGACAGATGGTCCACCAATGGAGAGTACCTTGGCGACCTTGGGCTTGGCTGAATCACCACCAATGCTCAGAACCTTGGCGCCGCCCTGCTTAGTAGCGACAGGCTTGGGAGCGTTGGACGCCGCAGGAGCCGCTTGAGTAGCGGGGGCTTTGGAAGCTTGAGGCTGGTACTGCTGGCCTTGCTGCTGGCCATATTGGGGGTATCCTGTATGTCTTGTGAGCAATAGAAGGACCAGGAGCCGTATCTTGAAACTCACCCTGTCCTTGCTTATATCCTTGGCTGAAGTTGCCACCCTGGCCCTGCTGATTGTACTGGCTGAATTGCTGGCCCTGGCCGTACTGCGGGTAGTATCCTTGCTGGTAGTACTGTTGCTGTTGCTGCTGGTACTGCTGGCCGTATCCTCCGCCGTATTGCTGTCCGGGAGTGAAGGACTGAGCTCCTGGCTGGAAAGATGCAGCACCAGGCTGAAAAGTAGGAATCGCTGGGCGGAATCCCCCCTGCTGCTGCTGGTTGGCCGCATTCATGTTGAGCTGCTGCTGGGCCTGGCGAGAGAGATTCTCATCCTGGGCCGAAGGGTCATCTTCCCAAGAGTTGAGGTTCGACATGTTTATGGTATGGTGCGAGAACGCGGACTGTGAATCTGAATGCGACCGAGTAGTGGGGAGAAATTTGATTGTTGCCGCTCGATGTTGATGCGTCGCCAAGTTCGGCCGAAATGTCGGGAGTGGTTGCGACTGCCACAGACAAGAGCCCTTTTCAACAAGAATGTATATTTGCTCAGGATAGTCCAGGATTCGAGTAAAGTGACTCGGTGTTGAAGCCTGACTATTGTTTATGCCTGGGCAAAAGGTTGCGTGGTGAAAATTCAAGCCCCACCATGAGACTGTCGCGGGGATGGGCTGTGGAGGGGCAGCACAGTGAGGTACACTACAACATCCAACCGAAAGCGTGCCAGGAGTAAGTTGCCTTTACACAGCTTCGATAATATTGTTGATCAACAAAAATTTTTATAGGTTGTTTTCGTAGACTTGGCAATTAAAAAAACTCGGCCGCGAGGTGTTGCGGGCGGTTGCCATGCTGCAGTTCGCCAAAGCTTTCAGCGTGCGAGGCCAGTGCGGACGGGCAGCCTCGATAGTCGCACTGTACACTCACTCGTTTGCGCCGAGGCAGTAGTGAATGGCTTGGGCATGGTCATACCAATCTACGACAAAATTTCGAGATCAAATACACGTTTTAAGTATTTCCTACTAACTATCAGATGCCGCGAAATTATAAGTCATGGAACAGTTCCTCTCGCTGGTCGGAATGCAGGCAATGAAGCTGGCGGTTAAATCAGGCATCGTCTTTACATCGTCGTATGCTTTGCAGCAGTATTCGCATTTCCTGACGACTGTGACCGATGAAAAACTATCTTTCAAGCTCAAAACCCTTCGAGATGAACTTGATAGCAAAATAAAGGTATGTGGGACACTCGAGGCCTTTTTCGTATGTAGCCTGCTAATATAGCTTAGATCATCACGCCAGCAATCAACTTAATCGA
This sequence comes from Beauveria australis, assembly GCA_030411535.1. Lineage (NCBI taxonomy): Eukaryota > Fungi > Ascomycota > Sordariomycetes > Hypocreales > Cordycipitaceae > Beauveria > Beauveria australis. Next base: position 4,012 of record JAPERH010000863.1, read on the forward strand.
GCTTCGATCCGGACAAGGGAATAGCGCTCTGGAATCGGCACTGACGCTTACGACATCGATACAGAAGGGTATAACTTTACTTGGTCACAAGATTACCTCACTGACTTCTGCCAAAACTAGTCAGGCGGCTATTCGCCATTTGGTTGCTGACATCAAAGTTCTGATTGAGCGCATAAATGGAAGCATACCCCTTTTACAGCTAGCTATCTCAACCTCTGGAGAAAGTCTATCGACCAATCTGCCTGACTCTGTATCACCTTCGAGAATGCTTCAAGCCAGCGCTTTCCTCATGGTTGCCGACAGTCAGTTTATAGCCAGCCCGCAGACGGCTGTGCAAGTCGGGCCCGACTTCATCGTATCAGTATACATGATATTCAAAGGCTATTCTTGCGGCCCCACAGAAGAAAATTCCAGATACAGGATGTCCGAAGAACCTAACCTTGACGGTGTAAGAAAGCCCGCCTGGCAAGAAGTTCTGCACAAAGCCCGCCTGAAACTCCATCGCGCACCGTGCCAGCGAGAACGAAACGGAAAGCAGCGGCCACGGGGTTCTTGGCGATACTTTTACTATCTCGAGATCACAGAAGACAGAGATGACGGAAGGCTACATGACGACCCCACCAACTCTGTAGGAGACAGCAAATTAGATCTGATCCCCGTCACGGAAATTACCAAATTGTTGTACACCAATTCTGCCGCTATTCTCAACATTAAAGACGACTTGGAAGCCAACAGCACTCCCATACTCTTACTGAAGAGAGAGATAGACATCACCAACACTTCAGAGTACAACACATCAGAGGACGAAACGCAACAGCACGTAGACTGTCAAATCCTTAGCGAATGTGACGGCGCAGCACTAGATGGTGAAAATGGCAAGTGTGGCAATGCTTCTTTGCACCACTCTCAGTTTCCTTCGTATCTTGACCCCGAATGGATCGCCCTCGAAATGTACACGGCAGATACATCTGACAAAAGCCAATACGACCAGAGTGACGCAGAGTCTGCACAAGCGAGCAGTGACGAATCTGAGCAGCGAAAAAGCGGTGAGATCGTAACCGATGAAGTGATCAATCAACTAAGCTCATTATGCCTTAACCCAGGCTATCGTCCCCATAGAGAGGACAAATCAGCTTTACAGGACGCTACCTCTAGTGTTAGCGAGAGTACACCGACCAGCCTCTTCAGCATGGTTACTACATCGCTATCTCTTCTTGAACTTGTCATCAGATTGGCCGTCTTGCAGCAAACGCAGCAAAAGTCTCATTTATCAATCCCCGACCACGTCCTTACGTGCTTCTTGAACGGAACCATGCAACCGAATAAATCGGGGGTAATCATTGAGCCGGAAAGCAGGCGCGGCACTTGATGGTACAATGTTGGGCGGCAGCCCGGGCTGGTGTTACAAAGCGCTGCAATCATGTGCGCCATTTGGTAGTGTAGTGTACATGGAGCAGAATCAGCGAAACCACCAATTTACAGATCCATTCAAGTCTCCTGATGCCCCGCTACTTTTCACAGAGTGCCACCACCCTTCTGGGATGAAGAGGGCGTCGCCAGCATCGAGTTCTGCTTCGCACATCTCTTCGGTAGGGGTTTCAGGCTTCCAAACCGCCTCATGAAGCACTTTGCGCTCTTCTCCCTCCATCATTTCCACGCCTCTCATGCGGCTGCTCCCTTGCAGGCGAAGCTGAACTTGGACCTGAAGATACAGCTCTTCCCCTAGCTGTGGAGGGAGAAGTCTGACAACCTTTTGGTTGTAAAGCTGACAGAACAAATTTGGATTGGGATCTCGGTGAAGCGGAGTATATGTAGGCTCAGTCCCCAGCCAAAGGGATGAACTGTAGACATCGCCCTTGCCAGCCTCCAAAACCAGTGTTGGGGTCGGCACGTCTTGCTGTAGCCCCGTTGGAAGATCTGCAAGAAGCGACTGCGCAATGTACAACTCCACAGTACTTTCGCCGGAAGCTTTTCTTAGCTGGTTGAACTCCAATGCTTTGTGTAACAGCTTCAAAGGCGCGAAAAGTTGAAAGAAGCGGTCGCCTGCAGAATCTGCCAAAGTCGAATGTAAGATGCCAGCTATTATCTGGTCTTGCATATCTTGACTTGCGATTAACGAGGTGCAAAAAGCATTTAGTGCTTGCAAATTTTCTTTTGATGCCCCTACTATTTCATAGGGAAAAGGTAACAGATGGAACTCCTCGAGCCGCTTTGACAAGCGTCCCCCGGCAGCAGAGCCTTGCGCTGGACCTTGAAACCATTTACTCAGCGCAGGTATCGATGATGTCGGGGAGCCATGGTCTTTCCTGAAGAGAACCGGCCTCTTTTCCGCAAAGGCACCGTGCCTAAATGATTGGATGCTGTCGGCTGTGGCATTCCAATCTATGGTTTGTACTGGGAGCACAGTGCGCCTGCGGCGTAGGCTGCTGTGAAACAACCTTGCTGTCGAACGGCAGCTGGAAATGCAAGGCATAATTCTGCCTGACAAAGAACTTGAGAAAGCCTGAAAAACTGATGAGACATGATATACTTATCTCGTTGAGCTCGTAATTAAATGTCGTTTCTAGCTGGACAGCACAACGGGTTTCGCGGAAGCCGGGTAAACCAAGCCTCCGCCAACTCGCCAGCGCTGGGTTGGCTCGGCGTCTCTCGCCCCTCCCCACCGCAACATCCCACCACCACTGTTATCAAAACGCCATTCTACGCAGCTTCAGCAGCCTTATCCCAGCAGCCCGACCGAGTGGGGGAATCACTTTTGTCAGTTGGGCGGTGCGCACAAGTCTATACTCTTGCATAGTGCTTTTGCGGTATCGAAACTTGCGTTGTACCGTGCGGGAGACGACGTGCGCTGCGGAGCCCCTACGCGTGCACCAACCACCAATAGACATATCAAGACCGCTTAGAGGTTGGACGACCTCTCAGACCCAAGCTGGCCGAGTACGAGGTCTCGCAGGGCTTAAAAACCTCGATTTTCGACGTTGCCGAGTGCGCCATGTCGACATCTTCAGCCGCGCCCGAGTCTTGGATCACGAGCTTTTGCTCCCTGCTCGGGCACGAATATTTCGCAGAGGTGTCTGAGGATTTCATCGAAGATGACTTCAACTTGACTGGCTTACAGACGCAAGTGGACATGTACAAAGAGGCTTTGGAGGTAAGATTGGCATCGATTTTAATTTCCTTTTGCACCCCACGGGTTCCTGACATTACCTTTCAGATGATTCTCGATGTAGAACCCGAAGAAGACGACGAAGATCTCGACGAAGATGAGGAAGACTACGACAACGAATCCACCATGGAACATGGCTCCCGATATGGAAATGAGAGAAGACACCATGCCAGAATTGCTAGCGACCTCACTGTCATCGAATCCTCTGCCGAACTGCTGTACGGTCTTATTCACCAGCGATTCATCTGCTCACGGGTTGGCATACAACAAATGAGTGAAAAGTACGAGCTCGGACATTTTGGCTCCTGCCCTCGCACGCATTGTGAACAATCGCGCACTCTCCCTGTTGGCTTGTCTGATATCCCTGGCGAGGACACAGTCAAACTCTTCTGCCCCGCCTGTCTAGACGTTTATGTCCCTCCCAACAGCCGCTTCCAAACCGTCGACGGAGCCTTCTTTGGCCGCACTTTCGGCGCTCTTTTCCTCATGACCTTCCCAGAATACGACTTGACGCGACGTGGCTCGGAAGCGCTGAGCTCGATCAACACTCGCCTTTCAGCTGCCGAGGGAGGAGATATCGTCAACGGCATGTACGCCAAGAACATTGCCCCTGGTCTTGGTCCCGGCCGTATTTATGAGCCCAAGATTTACGGCTTCAAGGTATCGGAGCGTGCTCGCACAGGTCCGCGCATGCGCTGGCTAAGAGAACGGCCTGCCGATGTAACCGAATTGGACGAGGCTCGGCTGTACCGGGAAGAGCACCCAGACTCGGACGACGATGAGGACAACTTCACTACCTGCGCTCCTCTGCGTAGACGACCGCCAGGCAACGCGCGTCTCCGTCAAAGGCAGAATCAGAACCAGAACGGTAGCCCAATGGCAATGTCAACCAATGGCGCTGAATCTGAGCTGTAGCATGGCGACGGACGCACGACGCCAGAAACATTTCGGTTTTCAATCATCGAGGGTCGCCACGGACTTCAAGTCGTGTGCCGAAGCGGCAGCAGCATCACGACGGTAACTGATTAGTGCCTTGATACATCGCGCATGTCGCGGGCTGAACAACGTCTAAATCGACGGCCGTTCCTTGCAGCCCGCGAGGGCTAGAACCCTCAAGATGATCCCACCGCGGTGCTTACCCGCCCCCCGAGAAATAGGCGGGCGAGTGCGGAATTTTAGGAACAGCAACACAGCAGCGAGCAAAACCGCTCGGACGAACCCGTCCCCCGCGGCGATTACCAAGTGTGAAGAAGCTGAATAAAAAGTACAGGAGCGGGATATTGCTTCTATGCATAGACTGGGTGTTGGGAAAGGCACTTTCAAGGGCCAATGTAGGCAAAAAGCCTTCTGAAACGATTATGGCAGAACAAGAACCATGTTAAACTCGAAAAATAAGTCATCGTTGATACACAATGTTTATTCCTCAGGCCCACCTCTTTTCTCTTCTCTTCTTGTTTCCTCTCCTGCAGACCTGGTCCTTTTCTTTTTTTTTTTTTAAACCAGAATCATATTTGTCATTGCTGATTGTTCTTGTTATTCTTGTCGATTGCTGCTAACTACACCTGTCGATCGGCGTTTATGAGTATTTTACATTGTTGGCGGGCCAAAGGGTGTTTGTATATCTTTTTCAACTTTTCTTCTTCTCACCATGTTCGAAATTGCAGCTCTAGCCCCGAATAGAACTGCGTGTCGAGGTCTGGTTGACGTCTCATGTTGCGGATATTAGAGCCACGCGATTGACGACAGCAGATGTAGATAATGAGGACACGTTGGTTAATTATCAAGTATAGAAGTACTCATTCGATTCAATTCGCTCTAATACCTGCGTCGCAAGCGACTACACCCCCAGTCCTACAACTCTGCACAGCTCGCAGCTCAGCATGCTGGCTGAATCACGTTACCTCGAAACAATGTAATTACAGAATACAATTGTGTCATAAACTAATGTGTAATTTACTGCTCCATCAAAAATTCACAGGTTCGCACCATGCTTCCCGTCATGATGTCCTATCTCAGCGGGGAGCCCTTGCCGGGGGTCCAGCTTGCGCCGGCACCTCCAAACCCAGGCGTCGCCAGCGTCGCCGCCTTTCTCACCGGCGTGGACGGACCCCCGTTTCCGTCAACCGGCAGCGGTGGTGTATCTATACGCTGCACGTCTTGTCCGTCCTTGCGCGGCGGCTTAAAGTTGACATCTCGCCCAGCGCGATAAATGTCCTGCAGCATCGGCTCCAGAATCCCGGCATCTTCGAATTCGAGGTATTTTCTATATAGCTTGAGCGCGGTGCGTGAGTCTTCAATCGAGTCGTGCGTTTCCATTTGAATATCTTCTTTAAGCAGATACCATGCCAAAAAAGCAAGCGATAGTTTCCGCAGTCTAGTCTTTAAATAGAAAAGATCAATCGTATCGATAATCTGCGACTTGGGCACGTGAATGTTGATGACGCGGAAATCCTGTTTGAGGCCGTGGCCCAGGAATTTGCAGCCCAGGTTGAGCAAGACCCATAGCTTTTTGTAGACCATTTTGAGGGGCAGTAAGCTGTGCTGGGAGATCCGAGGGTCGAGATCCGATTGAGTAATGCCGGAATAGGATGTGAGATAGTCGACAATTGGCTCCTTGATAGTAATGTAGTCGTCGATAAAGGGTAGTCCTTCGTCTTCGCCTTGACCTCGGACAACTGAAACTCTTGCCAACGCGTATACAATGGGCCGAATTGTCTCTCGCTCGCCATCGGAATTCATCTCAATTTCTGGTTGTCGAACAGCCACAAACTCCGTATCCAGGGCAATTATGGTATCGGGACCTGGGTGATCTTCTGGATGTTTAAGTATTTTGTAAGTTTTGCTCTCAGGAGGGTGTGAGTTGATATCCTGGTATAGAACAGATGTATCGAGTTGATCCTTCCATGTCGAATCCAGCTTGTTGTTGGCGTCCTTGACCTGGAAAGCAATGACTGATGGTACTTTCCACGAAGGGTTGAAGGTGAGCGCTTCCTCGGTACTGACTGACCGCACCAAGAAGTCATTGAACAAGTGCCACTGGCTCTTACCCGGCGCTTCTGCTTCGGCGTGTGCGACATTGATCATTGATACCAGGTGCGGCTTCTGGGTTTGCCCGTTCTCGATGTTGATTGCCATACCAATCAACGAGTATACGGTGATATTGTGCATGCCGCGCTGAAGGTGTAGTTTCAAATCCTCACCTTCATAGCAGAAGAACTGGCCTTGATCCACTATGATGCCGATTTCTTCTGGAAGCCAACCCGGCGTTGACCAAAGCATGCGATGCTCGGGGCTGTTAATCGCAGTGTTTAAAATGAGAACAGCTGGGACGCTGTGGATAGTTTTCTTTGTCGCAATATTCTTATACTTGCTGCATTTTCCGCACCATCCCTTTGATGTTGTCTCTCTCTCCACGCTGTTCTTAAGAACTTGTGAGAAGGTAACTCTTGGCACCTTTGAGACGTTGGTTTGTGTCTTTGGTGCGGGATACAGCAGATCGTTCACCAAGGTTGACCCAGGCCGTGTGTATTCGCTGCGACAAGATATGCAGTTGATGGAGCTGGTTGCAGAGGTTGATAAAACCTGCTCCATCGGCGCGGACGTACCCTCAATTAATCGGTAGTCTTGTACAATCTTGTCGAGTAGAAAGCGGGTCAAGCCTTGCAACATCATGTTGAGCGAGGAACCGCGCGGGTCTTCCTCTAAAAGGCCCAGTGCGCCGGCCTGAGGTTGATTGCTAAGCGTCTTTAGCAGATTTGTCGCCTGGCAGATGGATCCTTCGGCCTTTTGCAGCATATCAAATAAGTAACCAAGCTCACATAATATGCAAATCTCGCTCAGACATGACGTAGCAGCGTGGCGAAGAGCAAGGTTTCGGATGACGGGGATAAAATGCATCATCTGCAACAGAGAGTTGGCGTATGAGTTTGATATGTGGATTTCGAGTCCTGAATACTTTGTCTTATTGTAGAATCTGCGATTGTTAGCTTCTGCAATGCAATGTCAAACAGCTGACTTACCCAAAATCGAAGTCATCAACACCAAACTTGCTGTATTTGATCTCCACGTTTCCATACATGGCGGGCACCTCGGATTTCTTGCTCTCGATTTCAGCCTCTGCCAGTGGGTTATTAAGCTCATCGGCTCGGTCATCGCCGACGCTGTCAGACTTGGCCGACTCTCGCGCTTTTTCACTCAGAAATTTTGGTGTCCGAAGCCCGGCATGGACCGACTTTGTCAGATTCCGAGTGTCTTCAAACTGGTTTCGCCTTAGACTACGCGTGTTGCGCCCATACAACGCGAAGGTGGTAGCTTTGAGCGTAGAAAAGGCCTGCGAATCAACTTTCGGTGGCGGTGCTCCCACGTCACACACTAGATCTGGCCATGCAGAAGCTAGAACATCGCGGTAGTATGGAAGTCCGACGGTATTTAGTGGCCTGTGGCGTATAAGTCGGGATCCAGGTCTTGATGTTTGGCTCAAAGACTTACACTTCTGGAGACCAGTCTATGGGGGCTAACCGTTCTTCCGTGGCGGCAAACTCGATTGGTGTGGCAAGATCGACAAAATGGAGTTTTGTACGTGACCCCCATAAGTGAATAAGACATTCCGCATCGGTCAATACCATCCCCTCTCCAGAGGGTGCAATCTCAAACATATTGAGATAAGTCATGACGTTTGCTTGTCTGACGTTGCTTGTGTTTGGGTTCATAAGATCAACAACATGCATTTGGCCACTTTGGGACACGACGATGCTCGTGGTGAGCATTCTTGGGTGCATGCGAACATATGCAGCTCCGGCTGGGAATGGAATTGGTGGCATGGAGGACATTTTCTTGATGTCAAAGACGTTGAGGAACGGATCGAGCATATAGTTCTGTCCCTGTCGTAGTGAATATCCGCATGTAACGATGAAATCGTGCTGGGCGTCCATGTCGCTGATCAGCGCCGAATGAGCATTCCAGGATTTGATGACGGCGAAGGTAACTGGGTCAAGCAAGTTGCAAAGACCGGTCTGCGTTGCGGCGCAAATATAACGACCTCGTTTCATCATGCTATATTGGTACTCGGTCGGAACCTGAAAATGTCAGCCTCCATAGGGTACCAGACTGTGGCAACACGGACCTGCTTGACGACTTCACCCTTATTGAGGTCGATAACAAGCATTGTGTCCTGCATCCCGGCTACAATTATCTCGGCGGTCCCTTTGGAAGTAAAGCTCATGCACCGCAGGTCTCGCATCGCTTCATGTCTGTCACCGAATCAGCAAGATGTCGTGCTTCGGAGCGATTAATATACTTGATATGCCATATTGTCGCGCCCCTTCTCATAGACATGTGGACATCGTTGGATCCGAGAGCGATCACGCCTTTATCGTTGACCAAAATCTGTCGGACGGGTCCTTCTGAGGACAGGTGAGCTTTGAATGATGTGTAACGTTGCAGCTCGCTCCCGAAGAAAGATGTGACGCGTCCCTTGAATGTTGTCAGTATTTTTTTTTATCGGCGCTCTGTACGTCTCAATCCACTTATAAATTCGTACATAATCATTTCCAGTCCACAGCAGTTCCTGCGACGTATCGAACGTCATCGTCGTAACGGGGCTTGGCAGAGCGTGGACGCCCGGGGGCGGGAACTGGATACGGGCGACCTAAACACGAGATAATGTTAGAATATCGCGTTGCAGGTAGAGCGCATGGTGAATGCCGCCATATGGGCGCGATTGCTTGCATGCTCGTCATCGCGGCGCGAAGGGTTGGGGCAGTGCGTCGTACCTCGTCCCAATCTGCATCCATCTTGGCTGATTTCACATAATCCTCAGAATCATAGTTCCAGGTAATAGTTGAGTGTCACTGCAGTGCCACAGCGGCTTCCAGGATGGCGCACGGGAGTGCGCGATGTCGTCGTTATCGTTTGCTGAGGTTGCGATTCGAGCTCCGATATGCGGGTGGGACGCGGCTAGCAGGAGCTCAGGTGGAGGTTTGGAGGGGCACCACCACAGTGGCCAAGATACCCAAGAGTGCTAGAAAAGTCGAAGCAAGCTTTGAATTTATCCCACTGCACCATTTGGGTCAAAGAAGCTAAGAGAAAATGCGAGAGGATTAATGTTTGATGCTAAGATTTTACAGTCTATTTTGAGCGTTTCGATTGATAGCTGCATGGTCGAACTTCAGCGAGGCTAATTTCATACAGTAATTCCAACGATCCCTTGTGCTATGTGCAGTCAGATGCAGTCGAGACCGCGGCAGAGGCCAAGTATGGTAACTGATAAATTGCAAAATTTACAGAAATCAACCCGGCTGGCCACGCTAGCTCATCGTCCAAATATTCCTTACTTCTTTCAACCTCTACGCGCCATTTCGTATTCGTCATTTCCCCGGCTTCGTCCCATAGTCGCTGGAAGCTCTGGCGGTTGTGGAGGTACGGCCTGCTCCCGGCCAAAGCAACTTCTGCCGGGTGTATTGTACCCGCATGCTTGCCATATATGAAACCATTATTCATATCTTTTCTCAACCATACTATCAGCCGTTTGGCGGCATACAATTGCTCTGTCCATGACATTAGGTGGAAGAAGCTGTCGGCATGAACGATTGTAAAGCGCCCAGCAAGCATATCTAATCTCTCGTCATCGGGGTCCAGCAAGTCGCCATTTAGAAACGTTGCCCCTAGAGTATCTTTGTCACGGAAGAGATCGTAGCCCAAGCTGATGAAGCGAGATTCAATATCGGCACCAAAGAGCTTGGCCCCAGCGACGCCATCGGCGCGTAGTTGCCTCAAAGCCTGCCCAAAGCCGCAGCCAATATCCAAAATACAGTCTTTCGATTTTGGAAGCGTAAGACGAAAGAGAACCTGCTGATAGTATGGATCTAGAGGCTCGGCGAATTGCAAGAATCTCCAGCGACCAATAAACGGCTGTCGGGATACATCCCAGGCTAATTTTCGCTGAGAAAAGTCAGAGCTTGCGCCGAAAGAATATGGAAAGAGAGGTCTCCAAATTATTAAAAAAAAAAAAAAAAAAAAAAAAAAACTAAAAAACTTACAATACGTAGTAAATGACTGTCAATATCCGCCGCTGAGATGCCGCTGTAATGGTGAAGCAAGCCATACGCTGTGGCGTTGTAGCTGGGAACAGCATCGACGTAGGCCCACTTCTGGAGAGTCAAGACGTCCATATGTGGCTTGCAGCGAGTTCACGGGCCGTGGGGGCGGAAAGCAAAGCCCGTATGGTTAGATCTTGGGTGGAAGATGCCATGGACTTCACCGCTGGATATATTCCATATTATCCGGACATGTTTCATGCATTCCGTGGTAAAAGGGTCAACTTCGAAACAAAGGGTTAGATAATAATAAAGCTCACTGGAGCCGCAAGCACCTCTATTAGTAGTGCGGCTCTGCGCGCGGCGAAACGGATCAGTATGACTAAGCCTGAGCGAATTCTCGCCTTGTGCTGCAGAAAAATTCTTCCACTTCCGTGGTCTGATTGCAAAAAAATACACGCTTCACGGCGCCGAGTTCTTCCTATTCCGTTGTGCGCGCGACGGGTCCATCGCATTTATCATCCTCCGGATTCCAGGTACGGCTCTGTCCAAGTCGGCGTTTGCCTACATTCTCTACCAGCGACATGTTCACGCCCTGTTTTGGGGCAATTCACTGTCGCTGGTGCATTGCGCTGGTACGCGTGCTGACCATGGCGTCTTAGATTCTGCTCGACGCGACGAGGCAGCAGTGTTGCGACTAACACGGTTGACCTGCGTATAAGTCTAATACAATTTAAGCGCGGCACGTTACAACGAAATCATTAGACACCATTTTTCTTTGGCGAAATAAACAATCGTCGTTGTTGGCTTGTTACAAGTGTAATTTGTCTATCCCTCGTGCATCGTTGCCCGCCATGGGTCCCAACCGAGATGAGGCCGACGACTCCAACCTGAACTATCCGTCGCCAGGAGCCGAAACCATGGATACGGGCCCCTTCTACAATGCAAACGGACGAGACGATACCCACGAGACCCACGAACATAGGGATCAGCATGTGGACAACCATGTGCCCGGCCCTGACGACCAAAGTCATCTTCACGCAGAAAGCGCAGAGGAAGACCCCCAAGATGTGTCGCGGCCAGCCAACTTGGAAGAGCTGCAACTCGCTGCGCAGCTCGGCCAGGGACTGGCTGGTGCGGGAATCCTACCAGCGACGGATCCAAACATGAGCGTCGACGAGACTGGCATGCGTAGTATCATGCCTCATCCCGAACCGGACCACCACGGCACCCCGAACTATGTGCACGATACCCCTACCTCGGACCACATTGTCCAGCACAGCATGCAAGTGCCTCTTGGCCCGCCTCTCGCCCAGTACAACATGGGAGATGGGGTACCCCCTAGGAAACGTTCCAAAGTCTCGCGTGCTTGCGACGAGTGTCGACGGAAAAAGATCAAATGCGACGCGCAGTCCGACACTGGCGAGGCCCCGTGCTCGAGTTGCGCGCGGTCTGTCATTCGTTGTCTATTTAGCCGCGTGCCGCAGAAGCGAGGTCCTAGTAAAGGGTACAGTATAATTCTGGCTCGAATCATGTACATGCAGTATTGCTGATTCCGAATGCAGTTACATCAAAGAGCTTGCCGACCGAATTAACAGCATCGAGAGCAAGCTCGAGTCCGACGGTGGCATGTCGCAAGACGAAATCGACAAACTCTTTAGCGCGGAACGTCATCGTGGTACGAACGGCACTACGGTTGTGGAGGATGCTAACCGCAAGCGCCCGTATTCGAGCATCTCAAATGAATTCAGCACACCGGCCCCAACTCGTCAGGCACCATGGGGTTCAGAACCTCGATCTTTACCCCCAGAACCAGCGCCTTCAGACCCATACTACAACAATGCACACTTGGCGCCACAGCCCTCTGCTTTGAATGACACACCCTCGAAACCCGCCTCCGAGGACGTGGGCGACATGCCCATGGAGGACGGCGAGCACGTACCCAACATTGACGAGGGCGTGCTCAACGACTTTCTCAATTCTGTGCAGCCCCTCTACCCCATCCTCGCCACGACAAAGACGCGCCAGCAAGCGTTGCTGGCGCAGTGCCCGCTGACTGTCCGTACGGCGTTTGAGATTGCGCTGCTCGCCGTCGGTCAGAGCACGGCGGGCGATGTCCAGCAGGCCAGCGCGCTGCTGCACGATTGGGAGAGCAGCGAGGTGCCGCGCAGACGCGCGACGGACATTGTGCACGCGCAGACGCTACTTTTGCTCATTATTGATGCGGACTGGCGTTCCGTGGCGACGCTGCCATTCTTGTTGTCGCGCGCCGTCGGCCTCGCGAACAGCATGAAGCTTTGGAGGCTGCCACCCGTGGATCCTGCTGCCGAGACGGACTCTGACGAGGCCCTCTGCACGCGCATCTGGTGGTCGCTCATCGGTATGGATCGGTGGTACGCTGCTGGCACTGGCAAGCCGCCTCAGATTCCGGACAATAGCGTCGTAGCCCACGCGGGGCTGGATGTCGTCCTTGGAGAAACCTGTTACTATTTCACCCGTACGCAAGACCCTGCCCAGACTTTCAGTCACCCTCAAGACTTGCTAACACTTGCCCCCTTTAGGTCTTTCCAAGCTTCTCAATCGGATATCCTTTGTCATCTCCAACTTCCCGGTCGGCGTCGCCACTGCGGACGTGCCCATGGCTGCCATCCTGGGCGACTACATTGAAAACTACCGCGAAGAGCTGCCCGCGCACATGGACGCCGCCGCATATCCCCTGATCCACCTCGCCTACTGGCACTGCAAGCTTCTCATCACCCTCTTGACGCCCGGATCGACCGCCACGGAGACGCTCTGGCCGACCAAGGAAGTGACGCAGCTGCTGCTGGCGACACCGCTGCTGCGCAGCCCGCTCGTCAACCATTACGTCTCGCTGGCCGCCATGTCCATCACCACGCTGTCCAAGTCGGAGCGCACGCGTGACGAGGCCCTGGCGCTCGCCCGCGACGTTGTCGAGAGCGGCAGCGAGCACTGGGTTGGTGTGCGCGACCGCCTGGCAGAGGTCATACGCCCGACATCGTCGTCTGCTGATACGGCAGCCGCCAGTCATGGCCTGCAGCACCTCGCGGATCTGGCGACAGCCCATGAAGGCATTGCTCCCGCAGAGGGCGAAGCGGCTGCCGCTGCTGCCGCTGCAGCGGCGGCGGCATCTCTTGCTACGGGCTACCTCGAAGTTGCGTAGGATGGCACGCCAAGTGACCCATATGCCATCCTTGATTCTTTCTTGTATATGTATTAGATGAGATTGGGGAATTTGTTAGGCCATGATGCTGTTGGGCGAATCAAGTGTACAATAGGCAGACAAAAAGGCGATGAAGTTGATTCGGGAAGGCGCAGCAAGGAGAAACAAGTCGTGCTGTGAACTATAAATTAATCGAGCGGATGGGTATTGTTCTCTTCATGCCCCGTTTTAGGCCTGCGGCCATCACTATGTCGCTAGTGAAATTTAGCTGCAAAGGAATTGGATTGAATAGGATACTTTAATGAAGTAAGACGAGAGATTCATATGGTAGTCAACGGACATTAGACTTCCCATACAATCATATCGTATGTCTCGTTGCGCGCAAGATTCAACCGGCAGAAAAAGCATGTCATCATTGGCACGTGTATACCCTCAACCAAGAAGATGTAGACTTGACACGCGAAAAATTCCTTCGTTGGTGCTCCGTCTCAGCCCTTACCGTCCATTCAGCAGACATCACCCCCGCGGCCAATACGCCATCTATCCCTACCATGGCCGAACATTTGACTGGCAATCCCCAGCGGGACATTAAAGTGAGAATGAGAAATGGACCACTGTAGACTTTGAAAAGAAAAAGAGAGGGGGGAGGGGGGGGGTTACCATGGGACAATAGAGACGTTTGACATTGGGCGGAACGGCCGTGTGTAAAACATGCCAGTTTTGTATCGTTCTTCGGTAGAAGGTCCCCAAGCCTTCTCATCTGCCTGTCCGTTTTGTTTTACCAACTCTTCAAATTCTTCATTCAAACCCAGCCAAGTCTACCACGACCAGTGAGTGCTACACGACCAGTGAGTGCTACACGCCCATGAGCTAGTCCGCAAAAACTACTTTTCAAAATTCTATTCAACGGCAAAGGCAGGGTATCTCGGCTCATGCCACTGCCGATTTCCCTTTTCTTTCTCTTACACGCAGAGACTGTCTCTGTTCAGCAGAGTGCACACCCGCGGCCGCCGCCTCCGTCACCGCCGCCCTATCCAAGCATTTATTTCAAGCCTTTGCGAGATTTGCCCGCTCCCACAGGTTCATTCTCGAGCTATATTTCACGCCCCCCTCCCCGCCATACATTGAGTCAGCCACTCTATACTGCACAGTCTGTTTTCACATCAAAATTTACGAAATAGAAATCCTGCCTCCCCCCCCCCCCCTCCTTCACCTTGGGGAGGCCTCCTCAGCCGCCCGTCCACCTCCCTCTATATTCTGGCGCAATCTCCCCCTTTCTTTTTTTTTTGTAAAGTCAAATGCATAAAAAAAAGACATGCAAGCTTGGCATGTCCTTTGACGCCACCCCCTCTTTCTGATATTGGGTGTCAAACGAATGGTGCCAGTCCAGTTCTCTTGATACTTACCCCTCCACCGTTAGCCAGGCAGGGTTCCCGCTTCCCCCTCCACCCCGCGTTTGCCCGCGGTGGCAAGGTTGGGGCGGGGGGGGGATTGTTCTTTATTCGGCGGGCCAATGAAGCAATCGATTCCGTCCAGCCTACTTTGTTATGTATTCTTCCTCTGTTTTCCTTCCCTCGGCTGTAGAAATGGTGGTTAGAACAAGAAAGCTTAAGAAAAAAAAAAAAAAAAAAGACTACTTGTTATGTTGGCAACTGTGGGCAACTCGAGGCGCAAGCCAGGCGCGGGGGACCATCATGATGTTGACATCTGCCCCGACTTCTTCCTTGATCATCTCCGCACCGATCCTCCTTTGCCAATGTCAGGCCAAACCTTGCCGGCCACGAAAAGAGGAATGGGTATGGTCACGTATGCCAAGGGGGGAAAAACGTTGCACATGCTCAACCTGTTGTGTTAGCCCGCGTTAATCCGTCTGCAAGGATCTACTTGATGTGGCTTCAAAAGTCTGGTATGGGTGTGCCGACGCTCTCGTAGCGTTTGTGTAGTGTATTGAAAGCGAATAGAAATATTGCAAGTGAGTTTTTTCCCGTCCAGTCTTTTATCATCTGTCGCTGCCCAATCCCAAAGGGTATATACTGTAGTCTTGTTTTCGCTGATAAGTCTGCATGTCAAAGCTCAAATCAAACAGCCTCGAAAATAAAATAAAACACCAAGTAAAGGAAGAAAGCAGGCATCAAAGGAGAAATGATTCTAGCCAGAATCTGTCTATCGAGAAGGAAAGAGTAAACGCCAATTCAATATCGACATATATGCACACCATCTTCCTCCTGCCACGACCAAGATGTCCGAGACAGCCTCAAGCAACCTGCCAAGGGCAGATTGCAATAGGCTGTCATCCAAATCTAGTCATCGCAAGCTGAGAAAGCGGCCCTTCATAAGTTTTGCAGCCGTGCCAAACGCCTCCTGTAGCCCATTTTTTTTAACCAGCCCAAAATCTTCATGCGTCTTGCGCACCAGGGTCTATAGTGTAAAGCAGAAAGTAAAGAAAAAAAAAAGGAGTCATAGGTGTGAGCAGCTGAGTGTTGCAGGAAGCAGTACTCGAGAGGAAGGAAGCAAAAAAGTACAAAGTAGCTAAGACGATCTCGCCTATAACGACTCTGCATAGCAAGTAGCAACAGCGAAAGAGGCCCAAACTCTTTAATACCGTTGTGTTCCTCCTCATACCTCATGAGCTCGTTGACAATTGTGCCCGGACCAGAAACAATAATGAGCGTAGCCACACCACATGATGAATTGCCAAAATGTATCCCAAGTGGTCCTTCTAGAGATCCTCATTTATCCCTTCAAAACGCCTGTAGTGGAAAAAAAAAATCTCGACGCCGTACCCTGTAAACCAGTGCCAGTGGAGAAAAACAAAGAGAAAAATTCAAGTCAATCTTGGCCATGCAGATGAGGAACAAGTCTACATCTGCCAAAAGTTGTTTGCTGTTGCGGCACCGAGCGGATCAGGGCTCTCATCAACAGTGGCAATGCCATCATTATAGTTGGGCATCCAGAAGGCGGGGTCCTCCTCGACGAGAGAAACGCCAGAGCCAGCCATGGCAGCTGTGTCCGCGTTCTTGTAGAAGCTTTCGTAGTCGATGCTGGACAGATCAGCAGCACCAGCCGTCATGACATTTTGCCGAAGGAAGCCGTTGCCTCCGAAGCCGTCCATGTCGTCGCCACCTGGCAGAAGATCTTCAACTTCGGAGACATCACCCGAGGTGGACGTGGTGTTGGCGAGGTTGGGGAGTTGCTCAGAGCCGCTGCCAAATTCAAAAAGTCCGTTGAAGCTGCGACCACCAGTCTGGCTATAGCTCGAAGGGGCAAAGTTGTCGGTGCGGCTGTCGCCAAACTCGTAGTGGCTCCAATCAACGGAGGCAGCCGAGAGACCGGCGCTGTACATGGGGCCGTCGTGGTCAAAGCCGGAGCCAAAGAGGTCAAAGGAGCCGTTGTTTGCATAGGCGGCGTTGTCGATCCTGGAGAGATCAAGAGGTGGCAGATTGGCAGCGCTGAGGGGGAAAGGAGCGCCAGACATGAGGGGTGAGGCGGTTTCCGACTTGACGCGGCGTTCACGGGCGGCGACACATTTGGGAGTGTTGCGCACATCCGGGTTGTGAGTGAAGCTGAGGCCCTCGACGCCGGCACCGAGGCTGCTAGCGCTGTTGGCCGAGTTGACGCGGTTGAGCTGGTAGGGATTGCACTTTTGGGCAGCACGGTTGTGCTTGGCTGTGGGCTTGTGGTGGCCGTTTTCATCAAAGCAAAGACCGCCGTCCGAGTGAATGGTATTGGCGCGACGTCTGGGTCTGACGGGAGGCTTGGGGCGACCGGCGGCCAGAGCAGCAGCGTGAATGTCAACTGTTTCTTGTTCCGAGTCGGATTCGTGAACCGTGTCGAGGCTTGGCTCCTTCTTGAGGGCGCAGGTGCAGCGACCGCCGTGGTTGCAACAGCACGTCTCTGACACGGGGGAGAGAACGAGTTAGACCCAAAGGGGTTGCGAGACGCACGACGAGAGGGTTAAAAGGGCTCACCAGTGTGTCCTTCGACGGTAGGCTGCAGGTGAGTGCACTTGCTCGTCTTCTCACCACAGTCGCACTTGATGTGGGCGGCGCGAGACTTGCGCATGGAACGGCAGTGGGCACATTGGGAGACGGGACGACCCTTTTTGTTGATATGCTGAAGAGGACGATCTGCGAGAGGGGAGAGGGAGTCAGAGACAAGCTGCAAAGCAAGAGACAAACAACGGCATAATCGACTGGACGAGGCCATCGCGGTGGGCGTGGTAGTGGGCGTGCGGTGGGCGGCAGTGGGCGTGGGGTTGGGAGCTGTCGCTGTAGGGGAGCGTGGCAGGAGCCTGGGACAGCGCTGAAGACTTACCCGAATGCTGGCAGTTGCTGACACGGTGCCCGCGCACGCATGCCTCGCAGGCGTACTTTTCGCCGTCAACTATCATTGCGAGAGAATGTATATAATCTGCTGCGGGCAGAAGCGAGGCAGGAACCAGTCCAGAGAAAAAGATAGAGCGACAGGAAAGAAGGAAGAAGATGGTGGGATTTTTCTTTGGGAAGAATAATAAGAGAAAGTAAAAGCTTGGGGGGAGGAAGAAGATGGAGAGTCAGTCTGTGGCAGGTGGGTGTCTGTCGAGTGGTCCAGTCTCCGGGCCAGAGGTGTGTGTGCGAGTGTGTGAGTGGCCGGACGGCCAGCGGAGGCAGAGAGACAGAGAGAGGCAGAGCAGAGGCGGGAAGACAGGTGGGCTCAAGCTTGGCCTTGGACTTTGTTGCTGCGGCCTGTTCGGGGCGTTCGGGGTCCAAGGTGTGTGTGTGTGTGGTTGATGAATGGTCACAGAGGTACCTGTAGGAGGTAGGTAGGTACCTTGGTAGCATGAGCCAGTGGCCCTTTGACCTACCTGTATTACCAGGCACACCACTGTAGGTAATTATAGCTGTAGAATAGCTTCGCAACTACCCAACTAGTTACCTCGTTTCTGACTGCATGTGTGTAGGCCAACCGGGTACCGACGTAGAGGGCGACTACCTAAATAGTCAGAGGGTGAAATTATCACCCTCGCGGTTACGACGACGGCAACGACGGGCGACAAAGGACGAGCGTGTCAGAGACTGAGAGGTCAGAGTGGCGGGCGGGTCGACTGAGCAGCTCGCCCCAGGGCAGGGTCCGTTTGTGTGGGCGGGTTCCAGGCTTGCCGCTGCAAAGGGAACAACTCTACCAGTATTACTCCGTACCTACCTGGGTGTGCTGGGCAGGTGGAGGAGGGGCGCGCAACCGAGACTTGGTGCAAGGACGAGAGTATCAAGGCCGAGAAAGAGGGGACACGAGGCAAGAAAGGTTGAGCCGGTAGATGGAAAAGTTTTTGCTGCATTGCTGATGGGATGGCTGTCTGTAAATAGGTGGTGGTGGCACGGTGCAGGTGAGTAAATACTGATTTACTGGTTGGTCGTAACAAGCAGGAAGCAGGCAGGCAAGTACCTAGGGTGTGTCAAGGCTGGAGGCCAGTGGGTGGCATGCAGGATTCGATGCAGTCCTGGCAGTCATGCAGGCGCAGGCAGGGTGCCTACCTCTCTGGGTAACAAGCTTCCTTGACATTATTCCGAGCTAGTCAGGTATTAGCGAACTGGTTCAGCGTCAAGAATAAGAAATATCCACTTGTTTTTAATCAATCGCAGAGAACGTCGCATTACTGATTCTCTACCACGTCCTTTGTCAAGCATGACCAGGTACCTGGTCTTGTCACTCATGAGACCACCAATCAACGCCACCAAGATTACCTAGAAAATGGCAACAGCGCCTCGTTGTTACGATTCACGAAACACACAAGCATGGTCCCTTTTACTACCTGTTATGGCACCTCTGATGCACGACAGGCAAAAGAGGCACGGCTGGTACGGGTGGGACGGAGACAAGGTCAGTGGTGGGCCTACTTTGCCCACCAAGCGTTGGGTGCTCCAGCAGCGATTCTAGCGGTTGCTGGCCGCTGGCTGCTTGGCTGCTTGGCTGCTCCAGACGGCACCTTCAGTCCTTCACTCAAGAGTGGATGCCGTGGGCATGTCAGTGGGTTCGCTGCCCCGTGGGCATGCGCCCTTGGCCCCCAGACCTATTTAGTGGGCAACGACCAAGGGGGAGGGGCTGACAGGGGCCGAGGAGATGGGAGCACCGCTGTATTATTAGAGCCGTGCCGCAGATGCCCCAGCGGGCCAGCACCACACAGAGGCCATGATGATGATGATGATACTTGCACTCATGATGCTGATAATGTGGGATAACTATGGGATGCGGGATGGCCCTCGGTCGCAGGTACTGTAACTCCTAACCCAGATAGTGAAGCAATAGAGGAGGTATGTAGGTCACCCTTGCAAGAAGCCAGTCAGTCCGGAATTCAGACGGTCAAGGACAGATCCCAAAGCCAGAAAAGAGCCAAGTCCGCCCACCAAATCTGTCTTTCCCCCTTCTTTTTGGCTCTGCTGTGCTAACCAAAAATAACAACACAATGCTCACAGCCTCTCTCTCCCTCTCTCTCTCTCTCTCTCTCACTTCTCTCTCAGCTTCGCCTCATCAGCAATCAGCAATATCCGTACTTGTTGTAATAAATGACCACAAAAAAGAGGACTGCAGTGGACCACCTCTTGCTCCTCGGAGCCCTCTCCCAGTAAAAGCCCCCTTCCGGTGGGGCCTGGCTCGCCTGCACCACGCCTTTCCGCCTTTGGTTAGGGGCCTGAGGGTCTGTCTGCCTGAGGTACTCATACCCTCTGCCTCTGTCTCTGCCGCGCCCTGTTTGCCTGCCACGCCTGCCTCACACGCTCTCTGCACGATGCAAGCCATCGTGCGGTTAGTTATTTCACATCAAATTTGAAGACATTCCCTGCAAGCCAAAGCCAATTTGCTGATATCCTGCCTTTCCAGTCGCAACAACGTGATCATCTGGCTTGTCGGAGTCTTCTCTGTGATTCTCTGATGCTCCAGCTGAGTCTCAGTGTGGGTGCTTGGGTGTGTGAGCTCATTGCCGGCAGAAAGTACAAGCAAAAACGGCCCTCAGGGTCCATCCTTTGTATCCCAACGACAAGCGTCTGACAAAATCTTGGCGACGATTAATATCTTTTCCTCAGCTCCATGACGGCTTCAATTGTTTTAACTAGCGACTTTGACCATCGACAACTCGGCACCATTCGCGCCCAGCGAATCACTTCGGACTTTTCTCCTCTAGCCTCGCCACACGCCTCCTTTGCCTGCCTACCGCCAATAGCTGGCCGCCTGCGATGGCGAAACCCCCAACGCAGTATCGGAATGTCGCTCGGTAGCGGACGGTACTATGAGCGGCCTGGCTCGGCCTTGTTCCAACCTTGGCTCCGCCAAGTTACATGCTGGTAATCCGTACATTGTAGCCATAACCACTTGCCGACCAGTCCAGCTTTCTCTCAATTTTACTCCGGCTTGCCACACCCACGACTACTCCGCCCATCCGCCCACCAGCAACAAGAGAGACATTCGTGGGCCCTTTTTCTTGACAGACTTGGCTTCGCCTGTCCCTGCCCGTTGCTGCAACTGGTACTGCTGCTGGCCCGCCAATGTCGTCAGCGTGCAGCTGTCGGCTGGTTCAATACGGGTCCTCTCCGGCTCCTCTTTCACTACACTGTCAAAATATATTGATTGACCCGAGTCTCAAACGCCACGACTAATCCGCCCGCCCTAAAAGGAAACTCGAAGAGAAGGCCAGAGATCATTTGGCTTTTCAACACAAGCCAGTGTTCGTATAACCTAATCAGCGGCGACCATCGCAGTAAAGAGCCGAGTGCTGCACTGCAGTCTTTTGGACGTTCTGCCAGTATTTATTTACAGTCGGTCTGTTATAAAGGCATATATACCCTTCCCCGTCGGCTCGAACGGAGCCCGCGGCGTAGACTGCGTCTCTTGACCACGCACAAGACACACATGCTCCGAGCCAGGGTCCTGTCTCTCACCCAGCGCCATACAGCCAATATTAATCCGTAGTGACCAGTCAATGCATGGATAAAAATGGACGACGAAATGCATCTCGCCAATCCGTGCCCTGGCCACCCGCTCACGAACGTCGCATCCACGCGGGCGAGGCTCACGCTAACATGAAGATAGCAGCTGCCATTGTCGTGCAGTAGCCTCGCAACAGGCCTTGCCGAATGACGATGAGACACAGGCAACATTGAACGATCTGCAGCCTTTGTGAAGAGACTCTTTCGAAAGCCTCCTGTAGCCTGCATCGGGTGGCTGGAGATGCATGATGCTTGGGGCTCTTTTTGCGACATGGGCTCGCTAACATGACCGGAAACAAGACCATTGCTATGAGGCCACTGACGACACCCACTAATTAGCAAACCACTTCGACCAAATGGCCAGAACAAGTATAGCCAGAAATACAGTTGGCTCGCGAGTGGATGATGTTGGCCCTTGAAGTCGTCACCCAGCCAAACCTGTTTTACCATGGCCCCAGAAGGAACATGCTGGATGAGTTCCCGAGAACCAAGGCTGGAAGAAAAGGCTAACTACTGGCCTCGTGCACCCTCGAATCATGAACACAGAGAGCAGCCATGTACCGCCTGTGCTGACACTATTGTCTGGTGTCTGTTGGCGGGACGGATCAACGGAACCTGTTTCTGTCTTGATTTAATTGATTAATTTAGCCGCTTTCTACTCCTCTCTCCTCGGGCTCCAAGAAATGGTCGAGGTGGTTGTTTCGCGAATTTCCCCGATGCCGCACTTGCCGACAGTCTGGTGGCATCATGGCCTCCCGTACCAGTACTCGACTGCCCGAAAGCAGACGCTCCGGTTCGACGTTTTAGGCTTGGCTTTCTCCTCTGCTGGGCTGCCCAGCCGTCTGGCCGTCTGCTGCAACACGGATCAGCCCTCTTGGGCATCCCTTGCTCCCCCATCCATTCACCTGTTACGTACCTCGATCCGGCAGTCCACTTACAACTCTTTTCTCCACGACGACGAAACCAATCACCCACCACCAATCAGCCTGTGTAGCCCTCCTTGTACCCTTATTACTTCTTTGATGAAAGAGAAAATTCGTGATGCTTTGATGAAGAGTCAGTCTCATTGTTCATTGCTATTTATCGTTGAACCCTGCTTCTCCATTAGCGCCGGCCGGCCATTTTTATTTTATTTCTGGATTTGATCCAGCGTTTCGCGTCTGTGCCCAATCAAAACTTTTATCTGGTGCTGCAGTCGCCCATGGCCCAAAACATTCCCGGGAAACCCGTAACGCGGCTCGTTTGCGACCTGCGCCTTGTTACCAGACTGTCAGAGACTGCCACTGTTGGCGTTGTTTCGCGTTGAGGGGAATGCGACAAAAAAAATTCTCCCTACCCAACTACGACTGCATCGCAGCACCACAGGCGCGTAGCAAAACTAAACATGGAATATAGCAACAACCTATTGATGGCTGGCTGCCCTAAAAGTCACCTCACACTTGGCCGGCTCAAAAGTTTAGCAGAATCGCCAGTCTCAACTGGCCGGGTTCGCAGTACGTCGATTACATTGCGCAGCATGACGACGGCGGCGGCGGTACCACATGCCGCATAGCGTTGATTCATGCAGTTGTTGGACAGACGGATGCAGGCGACGTGTATGATTTTCTGGCTCCTGCCGAGTCATCAATGCTCTTCCTCCACGATCAGCCCTGTCCGTCCACGAGACTGGCTCTGTCCTCCGCCCGCCCCTGCAAGCGGAAAAAGTGCAGTGTGCAGTGTAATTGAACTGTCGCTGGCCACCGAGCACGCCATTCCTCTTGGCGGCGGCGGCAACCAGCGAAGCCTGGCATACTTTTTGTCGATGCCCAGCTGCGACTCTCCGCTAAAATTACCCCTCTTGTTTGCCCTCTTGCCCTCGAGAACTCCCCCTCCACACACATTCCCCAGTACGTGGGCACCATTAAATATTTAGTTATTAACTTATTAATTAGTTAGGTAAAGCTGTGAAAGTGCTCAGGGTTCGGATTTTTTGATTTTTTGATTATGAGACGACTAACATGATGTTCCAAAACATTTATTATGAACTGGTAGATGAAACAAATTCATCTCATAGCTAGCAAGCCTCCGATGGTGCAATTATTCCAGCTCGACAGCTATACTGAATTTACGCGACCAGCCAGAGAGCTCGCCGACGCGCTATCCAATTAGTCTCCAGTTTCACATTTTTTTTTTTTTTTTTTTTTTTACCCAGCCAGCTCCACTGATCAGTACATGCCCATTTTGATGTGACAGGTACGGAAAATATCACCAAACTCCACAATACTTCAACGTTGCCCGTTCCCCAACTCAGCAGAGTTACACACGTACCAGTGTGGCACAAGACGTCCATACAGTTGCACCGATGCTACAATGAGTGAATGGCTCTTGTGCGAAGAAAGAATAGATGAGACCTTGTGGCTCTACAGACATGCACCTCGTCATCTGGTGGGCTCTTGAATATATTGCGACGTGCCACAGGGATTCTGTCACCTCCAGTATTTTAGTCCAGGCCCCCGCGTAAGACCTTGCCTGAGAAAGCCAAGGCCGTCCGTCATCGTACATTTTCATGGAGAGAGCTTGGAGGGTTGGTTGGAGGGGTTCGCCGAGAATCCGTGCCGTGAGATGACTGGCACACTTGGATAAGCTTACAGTCCATGCCGTTACGGCTGGGACCTGTGGGCAAGCAGACCCCTTGTTTCTCTGTCGCCAAGCCTTGCCTGTGAGACAAGTAAGCTATTGCCAATGCAGGATCGCTAATTTATTACCGTCCGATGACGATTTGCAGGGAACATTTGCAGAAAATTTTTACAGGGAGCCCTGTCTAGTCCTCAGCAGTGATGTGTGTGTTTTTTTTTTTTTTTTTTTTTCCCTTTCGTCTCTTCGACGCACGGGCAACGCATACATAAGATGCCCAACTACCAATACAAAGCTGGCAAACTAGGCTGGCAACTGGTTGATAGAGGCTCAATCCTCGCGTCACGCATCAAACAGGCTGCGCCGTCCTAGATTGATTGATTGATTGCTTCCGCGCAAGAGAAGACTGCAGTCCCCATGTGAGACGGCGAATTTTTCAACTAGTTCATAACTGGAAAGGATACCCTCGCATGAAGGCTGTGTGCGAGGATCATGAGTAAGACAACAGGGGAAAAAACTCCAAACATGGAGGAGACCCTTGCAGATGCAATAAAGACAAGTCTCAGGGTAAATAGTTGAGATGGATCGTTCAGTCCCAGGATTGACAATCTATCCCTATTTATGGACCTGGTCCTGTCTGGTCTTGACTGGTCTTGTCAGAGACCATGTAAGCAAGGAGCACTGTTGGCTACATGGCCATCCCGCTCTTGTTTACTGTCGAAAGCACTTCATTGGCCCGCGAATGATTCAAAACCCAGCGTACAAGGGAACCGCGTCGCTGTGATTCGACCGCGGACATAATCCGTACAGGTATCTAGCTTCAACGCGCGATCCAACAAACCGACGTGGGCCACGGCTTCTATTATTAGCATTTGTCTATATTTACGACAATGCTGATTGCGTCTTTTGATTATTTCAATTTGTCCCTCGATACCGCGTCGCGGGCAGACCTCTTTTGCTGACTTGCATGAACCAAGGCACATGCAAGTAGTAATTACTAATACGTGAGGCTTCTCATAAGCGTATTATAACCTTTGACAACCCCTTCTGCACCAAGCTGCCTCGTGCTAAAAGCCTGACGCATGGTACCCATGTTCGCGCTGAGGCCGGGCCGTGTTTCCTGAACACGTCTACGATTCGAGACAGTCCCACGCCCGAGTCGCTCGGGCATTTCTTCTACGATTCAGAGCATCAATTGACAGGACAACCTGGATCATGTCTCGGAGCTTACCATGCCAATGGATTGGATGCGACTCTGCTGGTTCACGGATGTCTTGTCATATCTGATATTTATAGCCAATCCACGAACAAGGATTCAAAGCAACCCGCGCATGCTGGGCGTTGCAGATTCAAGGCGCAACACATGGACGCCAAGCTTTCGATGGGGGGGGGGGGGTTATCCGTATGTATACACGCACCAGACTTGCTCACAAGCAAATTCATCACCATCGGCTTTACTGAAGCAACCAAAACAAGCTATTTAACCGATCATACCGGCCCGAGGCTAGGGCGGCAAAGGCGCTAGCCTGCAGCGAATTGGCACACTGGTATGCACACGTCGTCTCACATGAAATCGGAATCTCTTTGTCATGTGTATTGCAAGTCCTGGTCGTGAATTTGTCTTTGGCCGCCAATCCACTATTACACCATGTCGCATGTGCGGAATCATTGTTGCTCGGCTTATTATTGCGGAAACAGCCACATATCGTTTCTGCATCGCAATTGCTGATTCTGGAGCGAATGGGTATAGCATTACTCGCTCGACCACCAGTTCCATACACACCCCAGATTGTTTCTCCAGAATCAGTGAGAGGTGCAATGACCATCCAGCATTTTGTATGTGTTGTGCACCCGCCTGTTTCCTCAATCTTGGCTGGTTCGGTTAGTGCAAAGGGGCACTCGCTCATGGCGACCGCAGTGGTCAAGTGCCATCCTCCCTCGTGTATAAATCGCCAAGTCTTGACATATGCACATCTGTGTCAAGGGCCTTGGGACCATCGTCGAATGGTTGCGGGGCTCATTATTCCCAGTACTTGAACAGCTTGGTCCGTTCCCAATGTCTCAGCAGCCCGGTCGAAAATGGATCGGAAATTGTCAAAAGCCCCGTCGAATGATTGGGGCATCGAGACTCCATGGCACAACCTAGTCCACGTTTGGAGAGGCCAAGAAGGCTGTTCCACACTCTACGAAGTAACTTGGAAAGTTGACAGACACACCAAAGTGCTGACACGACGATTGCCTGCAAAGGCAGTATAGAATTCTTAGGGCTGCGGCGGCCTCAAGCTGGCGCACATCCTCATTGGTGGCCGCCATCATGAGCCAAGTTCAACCAGTATGGAGGTAATCCGTAGTTGTGGCGCATTTGGAATGAAATACCAGACACCTCGTGAAAGCATTTCCAGCAGGGATCTTCGATGCCGATATGCAGTCGCAATACGGAGTACAGCGCCAGGTTCACTTTTTGCAGGGCACTAATTTGTACTCTGTACGGATTACTTGTGCCAGGAACCGTGTTGCCGTCTCATACGTAGTGATTGGATGGCCGCAGCTGGCAACGCTCGTTGTCGTAGGAATAGCGACAAACTTGTCCAGCCAAGATGACATGTTGTCTTTTGTTGGGACAAATGACGGAATTTCTAGACCCAGCGTATTATGCGATACCGGCGTCTCACGAGTGATGAAAAAATTCCCCTTCCTCCACATCAGAGCGTTTTGCAGGCGCTGGACTAACGTTTTACAGCATCGTTGCAGCATCAGAAATTGTGAACTGGGTTCTTGTGGATATTGTGGCGGCGCTGCAAGCCGGCGCTGCAAGCCGGCGCTGGCTGGTTGCATTCTTGTTGCTTGTCCTGATCAGGCCAGCCTGTTGTCGGTACTTGATCAGAGAGCTTCGGCCCGTCTTTTCTAATTGACAGGTAGTGTTTCATTGCCCTTGGACCCAGCAGCAGGGAATCAAGCATTGGTTCGCTTCAAACCGGGGCTTGGAGCTGGAACTGGCTGATGGGGGGGGGTGGTAAGTTCCGTCAAACGTTGGCAGATGGCGGGGCCCGCAACACTCTAATGCTGGATGATATCAATGCTTCCTTCCCCAAGGAGACACTCGGCGTTCATCATGGTCCTGAGTAAAGTGCGGCGGGCCAAGTGGTAGTTAATCCGTAGTTATTTAGGTATTATTATCATGTTTGCCAAGGGTCCATCATGGCGCCCCCCTCGTGTAAGAGCTGAACTGCCGCAAGATGGATTTGCGTATGGATAGCTGATGGTATGACACTCTAATCGGAGCATTTCTGATGAAGACGATGAGTCGCTCGCATTTCTCTGCTTTTTTTTTTTCGTATTGGTTGAAAAGAAAGTCGGTCGCCTTGGTCTTTCTTTCTATTTCTTTGTTTGCATCATCTTGGTTGCAAGTTGCAGAGCAGGGCAGGTGATGTGCCCCACTGTCCTTACACTAGGTAGCGACTAAATACGGTAGCAAATTTGCTGGCGCACTCACTACGGAGTAATTTACGGATTAGTTAGCTCGCCAACCCTTATCGTTATCTCTCGACGCATGCACGGCATGCTGCGCTACGAATAAAAGTCGACATTTGGAAAAACTTTTTCCTTTGCCTCCGCGGTCGGGGCATGCATGCTGTCTTCCACACCACCAACCTGTAGTTTAATTTAGTTACCAGTTTGCCATCCATGAGGATGGATCTGCAGCACTGGTCTACTGGGCGGAGCCGCCGTTCAGAGTTTGATTTGCTCGAGGCTCCTTTCGTCCTCACTGCGACTCCCTTGCTGCCGCTAGAAGCCGGGCCGAGAGACCGGCTTGTTGGCTACAGACCAGTGTACTGCTCAGTCGGAACCTGAGCAGGTCGCGATGCTTCCGCTCGTGGCATGAGATAGATGTAGCACGAGATGATGTACGAAATTTTGCCATATTTCAGGTCATGACTCTCCAGGGCGAATAAGAAAAATAGCATAGCAGTCGAGGTCAAGCATATAAGTACGCGGAAAAGTACCCTGGCCGCATTTGATGTAAATGCAGTGACCGTGACTTTGCCAGCTTCCGTATCGGGCCCTCGTGTTTTGATTTAGTATCGACATTCTGCCAGTTCTTCCGTTAGCTTGGATGTTTTCGCTCTGGCGTAGAAAATCTCCGACTCGCTACTGATAATTTGACTCGAGATGGCTTAAACATGTGCGACCATTTGGGCATTGTAGTTACATGACGTTATCGACGTCATCGCTTTGCCAAAGTGACTACAGTGAGCCCTTAACCTCTAACAAGCTCATTCTCGCTCGCGTCAAGATCTAAACGGTTTCGGCCGAGCTAGAAAGCAAGATGTGTCAAGTACAACGTCCTAAGAAATCTTCTTCCTACTACAGAAGACTTTACATCCTCTTAGATGAAATAGTCTACTTACACGGCGCCCTCAATCACAAGGCACTGCCAGTGATGTCCCGTAGGTCTGATATGACAGACTTAATGATTTGCCTTTGCAATATTGAGATGACGACTCAAGCATTATTAAGCTGCTCTGCTCAGGCACCTCGCAAATGACATGCACGTCTACAACTGCTCCGACCACGGCAAGGGGCGTCACACACCACGTCCGCCGTGTCGGCAGCCTCCGGTACAGATTAAAGATGCTAAATGCTTCGGATCGTCGGACAGTAAGTTTGAAATCAAGGTCTTCAAAGAAATCAGGGCAAGGCGGAACACCTGAGCAAGGAGATGGTACCGCTAGTACTAGAATATGTTGGCACTTGATGAACGACCTTGTACTTGATAGCAGTGGCAGTGGCAATATCGCTGTCGCCCCGTCGTGAGCTTGAAAGTCTAGTTGACACAAAAACAGAAGAAGCTGTCTAGCCAGCGAGCTTGCTCGTACAAAAAGAGTAAGAACTCCCGAGCCTGCTCACTCTTGCAGACGAACCGTTGCCAATGCCGCAGAGAAGCCATTGTTCAACGCAGTGCTGTTCTATATCGATTCGACCATCTAAACTTACCCCGTGTAGATAGTTTCGGATCAAACACTTAAAAACTGGCAAGTACCGGCGCTGCCTCGAGATCGTGTCTGGTATAGCGGCTGAAGTCCTCATCGCCGCCTGGTGTACTCCGATGCTGAGAGTTGGGCTGGTAGGCTAAACTAATGCCAGCTTGTGTATGAAGTTATAGCAAGTGCGAATCGAAGAAAGTATGTCATTATAGAAATCTCGGACCAGCGTAACTAGCCAGGCCCGAGAGCCGCCGCCACACGACTCCTTGCGCACAGAAGCTTGGTGAACACAGGCTTTGAAACCCAGAGATCATGCGCCAAGTCAACATAGCCTCTCTGGACCTGAGAAATGTATCATACAATGAGCAAAAGAAAGATTGGAAGCTGTCTTACCTTCAATAGACGTTCATTCGACGATGCAGTACGGTTGGCGCGCAATGAGTATACACCGAAAGGTAGCAATTGAGGTCATCGCAGCGCTACGAAGCAAATCAGAGCTGTAATTTCCAGAGAGACGCTTATTCCAACAGAAAACGAATCGTGTTGTAGAAGTCCCCAATCTAACAGAACAAAAATTGCGTCGTAAAAGACTTTCGAGAGGATACATATCTCAACCCAGCTGACCTTCGCTAGACCAACTGGTGCTGGCAAATCGACCCTTGATTAGGAGCGACAAGCCTTTCGCGCCATGCCAAATAGAAAAGTTGAACAAGTAGGCTTTGAATGTCGCTTCGCGACGGTCTTGAGGATACCATTATTTCCAGACCCACGACGCGAGCCAAGGAAATCCCCAGCGCGACGATACCAATTTGACAACGAAGCCGATGATTGGCAACACTCCTGCCCAGTACAGCCAACCGCTATCTGTTAAAGCTAAAACAAAAAGAAAGACTAATAATCATCACCGGTCTCATTCAAGACGCACTCCTGCTGCCATCTTTAAGTGTTCTGTACAGCTAGAGTTGAGTTTGCACCGTTTTGGCGATAAGCCATCACGACGAGGTGGAGGAGAAACGACGGAGTCACCTATCGAAGAAGCAGATGTTACATATATTTTCTATCATAGCCGTCACGTCCGTTGCTACAGATCGGACTTGAAATACCAGGATGATTGCGCAGCAGCTCGGTGGCCGCATAGCGGTGAAGTGGTAAGTGAGACGATGGCTTCTTTGAGCAAACTACTTCTCTGACTGTCAAAAACGCTAGCTTGCCTCTTATTAGTCCTCTCTTTTGCCCTCTCTACACTTCCAACTCCGAAGGCCACATAAAAACCCCTGCAAAAGGTAATGCTCTTGGCGCTCGGCTTAGATACATATGTCAAGGGGTCGGCTAAGACATGACAACGCGCTCTACAAGCTATTTTGGACGAGCAAAAGGATGCACTCAGTCACTGTATTGGTAACTTGCTTGAACGGGATACCGAATCTCACGCGATCCTGTCTGTAATGAGGATATGCCACAAAGAACAACGTATCGACCAGCATTCGAACTGCAGCTATAATGTCCATTCAATGGACCCAAAGTAATCCGTCTACAAATTGGAATGCCGGGGTCGTGCCAATGCATACTTGTCTGGCAAAGTGCTTCTGAGCTCACGGATTCTACGGCCCATGCGCTTTTGTCACGCTTAGCTTCGAAGCGGGAAGCCAGTTCGGGGTTTTGATCAAGAGCGAAGTACCGCAAGATGACAAGACGGTAAGGCAGGGAAGATGTTGGGAATTTTGGTACGAATACGAGAAGAAAATGCTTACAAAGACAGCATTGTTAGATGGCTGGGATGGCGGATTCCATAGAAGCCAATCTATGCTGGCGTCAGCTATTTACTTGTGCTCGACGCGCAATGTGTCGAGTAGAAATACGGCTGGAGTATAGTGAAATGCCAAGTGTCCTTCGTGTCTACGATGGTGATGAAGGAAACGTAGAATGAGTGGGTTATAGTGTAATTCGAAGCATGCGTCGCCCTAGTTGGCAACTTTTCGAGGTGCACGGACTGTCGACGTCGAGGAGGGCGCTACGGAATACCAAAGCGAAGGACGTTGAGACCAAAAGACAGAGGTAGCGACAGGGACACCGACAGGTCGTTGGTGGTGTAATTGATTGATGCATAGTTAGCCGTTAGATTGCATCGCAACATGTTTCGTTTTGTTGCATATGTTGTAGAAAGAAATATCGGGCTGGCAGCGACGAGGCGGCTGATGATAATGGCCGTGTCGTTGCAAAAGAGTTGTGAAATGGATGAGCAAGTCGAGCAATGATTTGTATTGGCACCAGGGTGAAAGGAAATGTAGATGAACGACAAGGTCGAGCGGTGAATTGTATCAGCACCCGTCATGATAATAAAAGAAAAAAAAAATTCGAGCTACGTAGCCGAGTTGTTGATGGGATTGGCTGCTGAAGTCAAAAATTTGAACGTGATGGGGCGGGGGCTCATTTATAGCAGGTGGGCTGTGGGCTGGAGCCTGGAAGAGGATCGACAAACCGGAGCATCTGCACCGGAAACTTGTGGAGACGGAGCTGAGGGATCTGGTTAGAGATGGTCAGTGACATGTGGTGGCACATGGATTGTGTTCTGCTGGGTTGTGGGGGATCAAGGGCAAAAAGCTGGACAAGGAAGAAGTCAATATTACTTGAAATAAAAAAAGCATCATGTCGTTGTTAGGACCGCACTTGAGACTGCAGGAAAAGATGGCGTCGGAAACGGCAGGATATGCCGGTAACTAACTAGTATTCCTAGGTACAGATTACTGTACTCCGTAATCCGTACGGATTACATGGTAACTAAATACTTAGGTAGTACTAAGGTATGCGAGGAGACGGCATGACTGACCCCACCTTCCCGTCTTGACTCTTGAGTTCTCTAACTAACTTCTGACTTGCGTGCGTCTACGGATTAGACCTGGCAGACTGGACAAAGAGAGCCAAGGGCAAAAGCCAGTTCAAGATCAAGGCTCTTGGCTGGTGGCGCGCATTTCCACGCGGGCATTGTGCATTGTGGTACTCGACACCTTGGTCATGCAGCTACCAGCGCTGCACTTTTATTACCAACGCCACATGCCAAACGGCATCATCTCCTCTCGTCGCTTATCCCATCTTCCCCCTCGCCTCGCCACTTTCATCTGTCTCGCTTCATGCCAGCTCCTGCCAACGCCTCGCCTAATAAACTAGGTAGCCGTCTTTTCATTCTTTGCCGGGGCCCGCGCCTTGGCTGACCGTCCTAGCCGTCTCCGCCGTATACGACCTTTGCGCTATCTAGTTAGCACACCACGCTCGCTTGCCTTACCACCCCCACCTGCGCCTACTCAGTTAGCAGCACGCTTTTCATCACCGATCCCAGGCCTCCGATTACTTTTCTTCTTCTTGCATGCCTCTTTGCTACTCGTCGCTGTAGCCTCGCTGCGCCGAGTCGGCCTCTTCTCAGAATGAGCAGTCCGCAGCCCCATCGACCCGACGAGCCCCAATCCCAAATTGCTGCCCGCCACCATCCTCAGCGCCCATCTCGACCCAGCTCACCCACTCGCGATGCCTCCCACCCCCCCTCAGATGTTAGCCGCGATTCGGCCAGTTCCCCCAGCGTCGCCTCCGAGTCCTACATAAGCTACCCCTCAGCCGTCACCGAAGTCAGTGATCTCGTCTTCCCTATTCGCTCTGTTGTCAGTGTCGATAAGTCGAGTTCGAGGTCCGACATTGATGACCATGCTTCTCGCACCTCCAACCCAGGTTCCATGGAAACTCCCGTCGCTCAGTCGACTCCATCTAGAACCATCACCGTCGACACCGGCCCAAGTTCCGTCCCCCCCTCGCCCAGCCCAATGTCGCCTGTCGGTCGCGGTCGCTCCAGAGCATCAGTTGAGCTCAACTCCAGCGCTCACACCGATACCACCCGCTTCGCCTCATCAAATACACCAATCGAGCTCGACATCGCAGCATCTGATGCTGGCAGCGACGCTGAATCGGGCGTCTTGGGCCGACCCGGTCTTCAAGCTCAGACAGAACTCT
Source organism: Beauveria australis (assembly GCA_030411535.1). NCBI lineage: Eukaryota > Fungi > Ascomycota > Sordariomycetes > Hypocreales > Cordycipitaceae > Beauveria > Beauveria australis. The sequence goes on from JAPERH010000863.1 coordinate 36,942, forward strand.
CCTCGCACATCTCCGAAGCCCAGTCTTCTGTCGACGTCCCCCTCGTCACAACTCGTTTTACCCACGTCGAAACGCAAGAGGGTCACGCCATAATCACGGGAAGAGACGGTGTACTTCAGCAGTGCGAAGATGAACCAATCCATAGTCCCGGCGCCGTCCAGGGCTTCGGCTGTCTGCTAGCCATGCAAGAAGAAACCGACGGCAACTTTATCGTCCGCTATGTTAGCGAAAATTGTAAACGCTTTCTTGGCTACTCGCCTAGGTCGCTATTTCGCTTAACAAACTTTCTCGACCTCTTGACAGACGATCAACAAGACAATCTCCTCGACCATGTTGACTTTATCAAAGACGAGGACGCTGATCCCGCCATCAACGGCCCCGAAATTCTCAGCATCTCTATACGCCATCCGAAGATCGGCAGATCTGTCAAGCTCTGGTGCGCTATCCACATCAACGCCGCTCATCCAGACCTCATTATCTGTGAGTTTGAGCTGGATGATGACCTCGACAACCCTCTACGGCCGCCAAACGAGCATACTCCCGATGCCCCAACCGATACCCTTGAAAGTACTCCTTCTAAGCAAGCCCTTCTCGAGGCTGCCGAGATTATCAGCAAGCCTCTACGCATTCTTCGAAGTGCACGTAAACGGCGCGGCGAGCAAGGAGCCATGCAAGTATTTGACATTCTGTCACAGGTGCAGGAGCAGCTAGCATCTGCGTCCTCGCTTGAAGTTTTCCTCAAGATCCTCGTTGGCATTGTCAAGGAACTCACCGGCTTTCATCGCATCATGATTTACCAGTTCGACTCCACTTTCAATGGGAAGGTTGTTACAGAATTGGTAGATACCTCTCACACACTCGATCTCTACAAGGGGCTGCACTTTCCCGCTTCAGATATTCCCCGTCAGGCCCGTGAGCTGTATAAAGTCAACAAAGTACGCCTGCTTTATGATCGTGATCAGCCGACGGCGCGAATTGTGTGCCGTTCCCAACAAGATCTGGAAGTTCCTTTGGATATGACGCATGCCTATCTTCGAGCCATGTCTCCCATCCACGTCAAGTATCTCGGAAATATGGAGGTTCGGTCTTCCATGTCCATTTCCATCAACGCATTCAGTGAGCTTTGGGGCCTGATAGCCTGCCATTCTTATGGTGAACGCGGAATGAGAGTGTCGTTTCCCGTTCGTAAATTATGCCGACTCGTCGGCGAAACAGCATCAAGAAATATTGAACGACTTTCCTACGCTTCCCGCCTTCAAGCCCGAAAACTGATCAACACATCACCCACCGACAAGAATCCATCAGGTTATATTGTGGCATCCTCTGATGACCTGTTGAGTCTCTTTGACGCTGAGTGCGGTTTGCTGTCCATCAAAGACGAGACGAAAGTAATGGGCAACTTGGAGCATAGCCAAGAAGCATTGGCGCTGCTTGAGTACCTGCGCATGCGGAAGCTTACCTCAGTTCTGGCCTCGCAAGACGTACGACTCGATTTTCCCGATTTGCGATATCCTCCTGGATTTCATCACATTGCCGGGTTCCTCTATGTTCCGTTGAGCGTTGGTGGTAATGACTTTATTGTCTTCTTCCGTAAAGGCCAAGTCAAAGAAGTCCAATGGGCTGGAAATCCGTACGAGAAGAACATTCGAAAAGGAACTGCTGCATATCTTGAACCGCGAGCAAGTTTCAAAGTCTGGAACGAAACTGTTATCGGGAAATGCCGCGAATGGGACGAAGAGCAAGTCGAGACAGCCTCGGTTCTTTGCCTCGTATACGGCAAGTTTATTGAAATCTGGAGGCAAAAGGAAGCGGCGATACAAAATACAAAGCTCACGCGGCTATTATTAGCCAACTCTGCACACGAGGTTCGAACGCCTTTGAATGCTATCATCAACTATCTGGAAATTGCACTCGAAGGTAGTCTCGATAGTGAGACTAGAGAAAATCTCGTGAGATCTCACTCTGCATCCAAGTCCCTCATATACGTCATCAATGACCTTCTCGATCTCACCAAAGCGGAAGAAGGCCAAAATCTCATCAAGGACGAGGTTTTTGATCTAAGGACTTGCATTGAAGAGGCCACGGATCCATTCAAGATCGATGCCAACAGAAAAGGTCTTTCTTATGAAGTATCTCAACACGATGGCTTGCCCAAATTTGTCCATGGAGATACGCGCCAGGTGAGACAGGCCCTTTCGAACCTTACCGCAAATGCCGTAAAGCACACCCAAGAGGGCTCTGTCAAGATAAGCATACAAGTTACAGACCTGGAAGAGAAGCAGGCAACTATCGAGTTCGAAGTGATAGACACGGGCTCGGGAATGACTTCTCGCCAAATCGATGCACTCTTCCAGGATTTGGAGCAAGTCAGTGCAACACTTTCTGACTCAGAAGACTCACCTGATCCGACATACAATTCCGGCTCCTCGCGGACTCTTGGACTAGGCCTGGCCGTCGTTGGCAGAACTGTCCGGAATATGAATGGACAGCTAAGATTGAACTCTGAAGTTGGAAAAGGTTCTCGGTTTACCATACAAATTCCTTTTCAACTGCCTGACAGCGAGATTGATTCGTCGGAACCAGGCGTATCGTCCGGGCACAATGTTAGGAGAGCGTCACAGCGCGAATCGAAGAGATCAGAAGGCGAGATCACTTTGGTGCAAAGAGGATCAGGCTCAAAGGTTCCTACACTGAGAGAAACAAGCATCGGCAGTGACGATCGCCGCAGTGGCAGTCAACGTAGTCGCGGAAGTTACGAAAGCGTCAAAAGCGACACAGATCGTCTTATTGACGCTATTCAGACACCACTGGTTGGAGCAAACAAGGATACTGAATATTTCGCTCCTAGGCGGCTCTCCAAGGGTAGCACCAACTTGTCTACCTCTTTGTCTGGCTTGTCAGCCGGCCCTGTGTCACCCAAGCTAACCAAACAGGGCGACTTGATGTCGACATCACACAGTGAATCAGGTTCGGTGTCAGTCAAGGATTCCAAAATGCCCATCAAGGCAGTCAAAATTCCCGATGAAAGCAGCTCAACGACACACACGACGAGACAAGACGAGAATTCTGCCGAGAATCGGAGTCAACTTGGAAGGCCACGAAATGACAGCGTAGCGCAAGAGATTCCCTTGAGGGCTCTTATAGCAGAAGACGATCCTATCAATTTGAAGATTGTTAGAAAGCGCCTAGAGCGCGCTGGCCATATGGTGACTCACGCTGTAAACGGTGAAGATTGCGCCGCACTTTTCAAGTCTTGCGCTTCTACGGTGGATGTCATCCTCATGGACATGCAGGTGAGCTAGAGTCAAATGAGCAAACCTATGGGGCAATGCTAACCTTGATAGATGCCTATTGTGGACGGACTGACAAGCACGAAAATGATTCGCTCGATGGAACACGAGTCTCAAATTGAAGGCCATTCAGACGTGGCTAAGCGCAATGGAAGGGTGCCAATTATTGCAGTTTCTGCATCTTTGGTCGAAGGGCAGCGGCAAACGTACATTGATGCAGGCTTTGATGCCTGGATCCTGAAGCCCATTGACTTTAAACGTCTCAGTGTATTGATGGGAGGTCTACACAACGATCTGGCTCGGAATGCGAGCGTGTACGTGCCAGGGCAATGGGAAGCAGGTGGCTGGTTCTCAGCCCGGCTACCGGAGGAAGCGCAGAGCAGTTCATGACAGCTTTGACGGAACTTCTTTCGAGGAAATTTACTTTTGCCCATGACAAAGGGCAAATAGCAGATGACACGCGTAAGAAATGCGATACCGCGCACACGAGAGAATGGAACATGCAGGTTAACGGCGTCTTTGGGGTTTGATGATTTTGGCTTTTGCTAACAAGGGGCGAGTGGAAGCTACGGCCTAGAGCGAATTTTTTTTATCATTGTGGGAAAGTCTAATCACTTTTGGAAAGCATATAACGAGGAAGGTAAAAATTTCAATGGGTCACGCATACTTGTACTTGATTACCCTTCGCTTTTTTTTTTTTCCCTAGACCGATTCGCTGGGCGAATCGAGTCTTCGCATCAGGGGGCACGCATGAAAATTCCGGGACGCACACGAATATTCCCATTTGTTCGGTAGTTTGTACTATCATAACCTCATCATATTATATTGGGGGAAGAAGAAATAAAGACAAAGAAGTGGCATTTAGACGTGGACATCGTCATATGAAAATTCATAAACGCTTGAAATATCCTATACTTTGGTGTAGCTGTCTGCAATCATCTGGTGATTGTTTGTGTCAATGAAGGATGGCTATGATACTGAATCCGAAGAAAAAAAAATGAAACCAAAAAGAAGAATTATGTGGCCAGATGTCGCGCCATCCTGTTCAAGATGGAGGAATAACAAAGACATGCCTCAGAACATAAAGAAATTGGGGGACAATGTAAAAGACAGGGGGGAATCTATGTACAAATCTTTTACGAATTCTCTTCCTGCACGTTGTGCTGCCCGACAATGGACAGGAAGACCTGATCCAGACCCGTTGGAGCCACGCTGTAATTGCTGATGCCCAGCTGCGTTCTGTTCTCCTCGAGCAAGACGACGAGGCTGCCGACCGCCGATCCGCTGTTGCGCGGCGTCGCGGACCCGCTATCGTGCGCCGTCGCAGAGCCGCTGTTGCGAGGCGTCACGGACCTGCTGTCACCGCTATCCTGCGGCGTTCCGGACTCGCTGTCGTAAGGCGTCACGGACTCGCTGCCGGCGGCCCCGCTGACGTGCGGCGTCGCGGACTCGCTGTCGCCGGCCCCGCT
>JAPERH010000864.1:0-25010 GCA_030411535.1 Beauveria australis
GGCCGCTCGCGAGGCCGTTGCTGCGCACTGCCGTTGCCAGGCCGAGCACCGCGCCCGCCGCCAGCACCGCTGCGCTCCGACGCGCGCTCCCGAGCGGATCCTCGTAACCGGCCGCCAGCACCCACACGCCCGCAAAGGACAGCGCCGCAAATGGGCTCTCGGCATACGGCGCGGAGAGAAACACGCCCGCGGGGGAGACGACGCAGAGCAGCGCGGCGAGCAGCGCGCGGCGCGCGTCGCCGCCGGTCAGAAGCAGCGTGAGGCGGTGCAGCGTCAGGACGGCAACGGCATGTGACGCGTGCGCGAGCGCGATGCCCGCCAGCGCTTCCAGTTGGTCATCCCCGTTTCCGTGGAGGCTGAGGATACGGCGCGCCTGCGCAGCTAGCCATCGCAGGAAGAGCGATAGCGCGGGGCTAAACGCCCACTGCTGCTCGTAGACGGGCGCGCTGCTGCTGCTGCCGTTGCTACCGCGCGCGGCGTGCACAAAGTAGATGGCGTCCCAGCGAGTGAGGCGGCGCGCGAGGAGCGTGGCGGACGAGGAGGAGTAGGAGGAGCGCGCGAAAAAGAGCGAGGTGGAGGTGTCGTAGTCGGGCCCGACGAGGGCCCCGCCGCAGGAGAGCAGCAGAAGAAAGGATTTCCAGGCGATAAAGGCGAGAGTGAGGGTGAGGAGCGGCGAGGAGGAAGAGGAGGATGGGGAGCGTGAAGCGTTGGGCAAGGAGGCTTTGAGAGCCATGGCGGGCGGGCCGCCGAGGGCGTGTCCTAGGGCGGTTTTCTGACTAGAATTGGTGAAAGGCCTGGTCTATTTCTTTGTTGACATTGGAAATGGTCGTTTTGTCTGCGCTTTGGTGCTGTTTTGCCGAGGATGAGGATGAGAAGCGTAGGTACAAAAGGTAAGTAGTTACCTAGGCTGAAGGCTTTGGGGAGCTGGTGTGGCATTTCCCCTTTTGGACAGCTTTTTGGAACTGGCAGAACCAACACTCCTGCTCGAGCTCTACTACCCATGTTTTCCGCGAACAACCCCGTGTGGTGAATACTCATTTTTGCTCTCTAGAGTCTAGGTTTTACTGAACTCGATTTAGCTTTTTCGTCAGCAAACCATTGCATGGTATGCTCGTCAAGCCCGTCTTGAAATCAAGCTACTACTGCCTGCCCCCGCTACAGCAAAGCGGATGCACACTAGAACAATCAGACGTCGAGCTTGCACAATGAGTATGCCATTGAAAAACACTCAAGATATAACCCTAGAATAATGAGCGGCCAAGCATGAACAAATAATTATGCCATTGTTAAAAAAACGACTCAAAACAAAAGCCCTAGAACCATGAGAGGCCAAGCATGAACAAATGATGATGCCATTATAAAAGAACACTCAAATATAAACAAAGGAAAGGTACAGAATCAAAAACAAACGATTATGCCCAAACGCCAGCATTATAATACTCCCTAGTTACCTTCTCCCAGGTTTCGCTTCATGGCATCTTTGTTTTCCATCTTTTCTCGGTCAAAAGAGCGAGCCCCTCACCGGAGCCCAATGACAGACATCTCCAGTGTCCATACGCGTCGGATCCAAACCTTGAGCTGGCCCTCAACCCCGTCAACATTGTCTAGTTCAATGCCCTCCCACCAGCATCGTCGTGCCGGCTTGCGCCAGAACAACAGCAGCTTCTGAGCCATACCCATTGCATTGTTGCCAAGGTCGCTGCCACGGATATCACTTCTTAGCCGAGTCAGCGCCAGGCTACAAATGACGGCCTTGTTGGGTTCGCCGGCTCTGTGGCCCCAGCAGTCGTCGTGATTGAAACCTCTGCAAGTAGTTAGCAAATGTTTCCACGTCAAATAAACGTTACATGTAGTCCTTACCCAGCAGTCAGCATCTCGATAAGATGTGCCTCGGTGGTTCCAGGCTCGTCGCTGCGTTTCAATCCCGAAAAGATGCCATCTTGCTTCTGTAGAGCCTGTGCAGCAGCTCTCTTGACTTTGATCATGGCTTCCTGTGTAATGTCCGCCTTGGGAGGAATGACGTAAAAGTCAAGGTCTTCTCGAAGAACGATGATGCCAGCGCGCTTAGATGCATCGTCACGAGAGTCTAGACCGTGCGAGTCTCCATCGTTGGAAGCGCCCTCCGAATCGATGGGTATCGACTGCGCAACATCGCGGAAGAAGTCCAGCATGTATTGAAGAGACACAGGGTCATACTGGATCAATCAATGTTAGTTCCACGAGGCTCCGAAGGGGGGGAAGAGACATACGTCGACTTGGACCGCGTCATCGTTGGGGCCACCCATGTGGCCTTCTGGGAATAGGCCGTTGGGGAAAAGAGAAAGCAACACAAACTCGGGGAGTGTCAGCAGCTCATCTCTAGAAAGCACAAATCTAGTACCACTATAACCTGTTAAAAAATACGCCAAGGCCAAATGACCATACAGGACTTACCGAAGGTCCATCACAATGGTTTCATCGGCGCCAACATCTCCGATTGCGTTGATGGGCGGTCCACCCTGCTGGACCTGAGTAATGATACTCGACGTTCCACCGGCGGCAGCCATCAGAAATGTAAAGGATTGGAGAGGACTATCTCCTTCGGAATATGCCGGTGGCGGTTCTGTGTCGTCGTCTTTGCCGCCAGAGTCGGCCTTTGTATCGCTGGGGAGAGCGCGTTTGGTCTCCTGAACAGGGTCCTGAAATGCTCGTCCTGCGCCCTGATCGGGGTCAAACGGCGTTGACTCTTCGAGGCTGGACGAATAGGCCGGCGCAGCGACGGAGCCCGACGCGATAGCTTCTTCGCAGGGAGCGCCGACGGCTGCTATGCCAACGACGGGAGGAAATTTGCGAGCCGGTCGCTCGGGGAGCTCTACCGACGCAAAGAGCGAGGAAAAGGGCGGGGGCCGGGACGAAGACGAGGCTTCGGAGACGGGATACTGCGGCGGAGGCGGCGAGTGCTCGGCGACGTCGTGGTCGGCGGGCGAGGACGCTCCCTTGGTGGCAGTATCGTGGTTGGCGGCGCGGCGCTCGCGGTGCACCAAAGTCTCAACTGACTCCGGGGACGCTGAAGGTCCAGTTCCAGCCTCGCGTGATGCAGACAATGCGGCGGATTATCAGCGGCTGCGCAGCTATAGGCGGGAGGCGAGGATTCGTTTTCCCGGCGACGGCGCGACGGCGAAGACACGCAACAAGCACAAATGAATGCGAGGCCCTGTCAACGGCCGATGGGGCGGACGACGGGTGGGTAGATCGTCTCGACGCGGAGAGGTGGAAGAGGGGCGCAATCAGATTGTCATCGAAGAATAGCGGAGGCTACAATGTCGAGAGGAAGCGATATAGAAAGTGTAGCTGTAAGCTGTATCTGCTAGACTTTGGTCTGGGGGGTAGATGGTGCACGGATCGCAATAGCGGTGGGCACTGAAGTGGCTAGATTTGCTGCAGGAGTCAGGCTATCATTGGCTACTGGCAATAGCAGAAAACAACGCGGGTGCACAAGAGACAAATGGTCGTGCTTTCTGACGAGATGAAACGGCCAATAGTCGTCCCTGATGTAGCAGAACTGGTCTGTGGATTCAAAGCTGGGGATGCGGATGGTGATGTCGGAGATGAAATGGAGGCAGAGTGCCAGAGAGGAGAGAATGGCAGTGGACAGAGTGGGGAAGCAACTAGCCGTTGAAGTTGGTTGGTTGTCGGAGGTTGCCATTCATTTGCGCAGCAAGTGGGCGCTAATTCCAGTGGGTGTAGCCAAGGTTGAGAGGCACCCAATTGCAGTCTTGTTGCGCCATTCTAACCAAGTTACCTAGCCGCCCGCAACCTGACATTCATCAATGGATGCAGATATATTAAACGTGTAGTATTTATTCTCAGGGTATAATTATATCGCTGCATAACTGACAAGCCTCTACCACCTATTCTTCGTCATCGTCACTGTCCCCAAACACTGCTTTTAACAAATCCTGGCTCGCCGCACTAGCCTCGACAGCCTCATTCTTTTCAGGATTTACCTTGACCGGCTCAGGCTTGACTAGCGACGGCGCACTTTGCTGTCCTATCACTGCACTTGCACCCTCGGAAGTCAGAAGCAGTTGGCTTGCATCTTGATCAGCAGCTCCTTCGGCCGCTCCTCTGGTGCTCTCTGCCTCACGATCCGGCTGCGAATGCGCCGGCGCTCGCACGTTGAACCGCTTGCACAGGAGCCGACTCGGATAAAAGTCCCGCACTGATCTCGTCAGCTTGCCGTACATACCAACTTTGGCCGCGTCTTCGGCAGCATCCGTCACCTTGGGCTCTGGCTGCAACACGACGTCGCTTGTCTTGGAGTGATCTGCCGTGCCAGATTGCGTCTTGGCCGTTGTGAATCGCGAGGCCATGAAGCCCGTCATCGGCTTAAATATTCGAGCGCAGTTGTAGAATTCTGTCATTTCTCGCAGGTAGTCGTCGTCTGAGAGACCTACAGCTTTGGCAGGCAGTGGACGATCTTGATTCGCACAGTGCTCCAGGTAAGCTCGGTATCGATTCCTCTTGCGCTCGTCGTCGGCATATGGGCCAGAGGACCCTCTAGAAATGGCTGCAATGGCAGTGTCCTTGTCCACTTTCAGTACCTGCTCCCCGAGCCCCTTCAATTTCTCTTCTTGGGACAGCGCGTACTCTGGCGGTACCTCACCCAAGCCAGGCGGGAGGTTTGTTTTGCCAGAAGCCGTCGCGAGCTGATCTCGCGCGGCAGCAGATATAAAGTCAAAGACTGACTTGCCGGGCAGGGCCTTCTCACCTAAGATGGCAGCCCTCGACCTGGGGTCCAACGTTGACTCCTTTGCCGCATCTGCTGCAGACTGGTAGGCACTGCTTTCGGATCGGGAGATTGCCGATTTTGTGGAAGTCCAGCCTTCGGGGACCCCGAGCGGCTTGTACTTTGATAGCAGTGCCGTCAAGTCGTCTACCGCCTTGGCCAGGATAAAGCCATCAAGCGGTAATCGACCATCGTGGCACCGGTGCAAACTCCTGCCAGCGCGAGCTCCCTTGGGTAGAAAAACGGGTGCGGCTCCCAGGGACGGATTCGCCACTGCTGTGGCTTTCTTTTTCTTTTTCTTGTCGCCACCTAAAACGCGATTGTAGCTGATCTTGGGACCCATTTCATACGGGTCTTCATCATCTGAACCATTGTCATTCAAGATCCCCACTCCCATTCCACCACGCTGCAATTTGGATTTGTCTTTAAGCTTCATACCGGGCGCTGAGAGCTTCCTCGGGGCTAGAAAATCGTCTTCATCTTCCTTGTCACTCCCGTTCTCAGGTTGTGATTTGCCAAGTTTGGCTTCGCCTTGGTATCCGAGACCCATGCGGTCCGTTTTTCGTACGAATCGGATCATGTCTGTATCATCGGGTGCAAACAAGTAGGTAGAGTCGTCTGCTTGCGACGAGATGTTGCTTTCCAGTCGTGCCGTCCGCCGCACCTTTGGCCCTATACCTTGTCCGTCCTTCCAACCCATTCTGCGCAGCAGCTTGAGTCCCATAGTATCTCCTTCGGTCTTAAGGAGGCCTGTCAAGCCACCAGTTTGCCCTTGGCCATCGGCAGAGGAGCCAAAGCCAGCAAATGCTTGCGAGGTCTTGAGCTGCTGCGCCTCAGCTGCGTCTGCCAAGTCCTCGTCGTCCATGAAATCTTGCGCTCGTTGTTCAATGGTCCTTTGATCGGATTTGTTTCGGCTGCTGCGACTAGATACGAACGTGGAAGGCGTCCAACCTTCTTTCGAGCCGACTGTGTTGAAGTACCTAAACAGGCGCGTCAGCAGTGCGTTTGGCAAGGTCGATGGAACATGTTTTACCCAGCACTCCAGCCGCCAGTGAAAGCTCCATGTAGTCTCTTTCTTCCTCGCTCATCACGGACATCTTGCTTCCAGAGGGGCAGATAGGAGCCATCGTCACGGCCTTCATTCTCGTCTGGAAGTGGTGTGCCGAAGGTAGCGTACGGCGCATGCTGATCCGATTCGAAGTTGGCGCGGGATCGCTTGTATGAAGACATGGCTGGGTGGAAGTAGGAAATTATCCATCCCTCTGTTAAGGGCACTCTCAAGTCATTTATTCGTCCCTCGGCCCGTCACGAGCTGTTGCGACTTTGTTGTCGAGGTGAAGCGCGGCCTAAATTTGGCGGGACTGGGCAGGTAGGTGCCTTATCGATAAAGGCAGCCGCCGAGCCCGCCAATAAGAACATACATCATTTCATGTACTGCTTTTAGGAATCTGCAGTTCAATTCTGTTCCTCTAAGACATATGCTTCTTGTCAAGCCGAATAGAGACTGCGATATTCTCTGGCGTATGAATAGGTCAAGATTCAACAGAGGGCGCTACAGTGGCGTCTCTTGAATCTTTCAGTGTAGTGGATGATAGGTCTTGTATGTACACTGCTGCGTGGCTGCGTTGCGGATTTTCATCGCCAAGGCGAAGAACGTACTTAGTCTACTGGGTTCATGGGACTGAATCACTGTTCTGAAGGAAAATCACCTTGCTCATATTTCAAAGTCGTGCTGGCATCACTTTCCAGGTGCAGTGCGCCCCTGTACGACTTGGTGGAAACCGGCTTGTTCGCCGTGATACCAGGGCAAAAAGAAGGCGCTCCAAGATTACAACCTTTTATTCTAGTGGGAGAGCGGAAATCTCTGCTGCAAGGGGTCAAGACAAGCGATAGAAGCTGAAGAGGTGAAGCAGCGTGCAGAAGAGTGGCATGCCGCCGATTACAGGGTATGTGGTGTGAGTAGAGGCGTGTATAAATAGAGGAGCAGCACAGAATAGAAATACCTGGCACACTAGGGCCGCTATAACATGGTTATCATGGTAACGCCTACAACCGGCGCCAGATCCATGGAATTAAGATGGCAATCAAGAAAGACCTGTTCTTGTTATGATGGTGACCAGCTATTCCATGGCAATCAAGAATTGCATGGCGAGCGCACTGCGAGGATCCCGCTCAATGATTTTCAAACCAGCCTCGAGAGAAGGGGCAAGAGAGAAAACAGATGTGGGATACCGGGCATTGACAATTTTACGTTCCCCAGCTGCGCGTCAAAGAGCATGGCAGCGAGTCAGCTGGAGGGAGTTGTGACTTGTTGAGGCGAATAGTGGATTTTAGCATAGGAGAGAATGGGCGTACGCTGAAATGCTGCAATACAATTTTCCAGACCGCCATGTAAATATTATATGACTGCGCCTTTGTCAACGGGAGGCTGCATCTCGTGTCTTGGCCTTGGATGTGGTTTCCAATTTACCCATCCCTATCATCTCTCGGCGGCTATTCAGATGCACATAGGAGAAAGGTTGCCTGGCATATGTATCCGCACACTGGAGTCAGAACCTTGTCGGTTAGTTTACTTATTTTATTTATTGCTGTTACTTGCAGTCATGTCCGTAGGCAGGTATCGAGTACCCTACCACCCCACCAACTATCACCACTTCAACATGTCCTCGGACCTGTGGCCCTGGCATCAAATTATCAAATAATCAATAACAACCTCAGCTGCGACCCCACAATCATTCGAGCACTTGGGTTGCTGGGCTGTTGGACCTGGCGGATTGACTGGCAGAGCTTGATGAAACTTCTAAATGCACCAGTAGCCCCGCATCTGCCAAACAAACTCGTTGCCCAAGCTTGATAGGCAAAAGCAAGGTACCTTGTACCTGGGTACCTTTTCCACTGTATTACCTCTTTTACTGGCACCAACTGCTTAGCAACCAACTATCCTCCTCGCCAGTACCTAAGCCATCACTCGAGCCAAATGTGTCTAGACCAACGAAACAACAACAATCCCCATATCCATATGCCCTCCCCTTCACACCAGGTTCTGCGCTACTGTGCACTGCCGCTGCTAGTAGACTGCTGGCCTGTGGCTCCAGGGTCTCTTTCCGCAGCCATCACCCGCAGGGACTAAGGTATACCTTAGTGCGGGTAGCTGGCAAACAAACCATCTTGTTCCGCCACGGAAAGGCAGCAGAAAAAAAGCCTACCGGACAAGACAGACGCGAAAACAATTAAAAATAAATATTATCGCAGTCTGCTTCTCCCCCAACTGAAGCACCGCAGGCTTTCCTTTTTCCTTGTCTCATCACAAGAGCAAGGCATTCGTCAACCCCCCCCCTCTTCCTCTGCTAGAGGCCCATAGAGGCCCATCATGACGACGACAGCGGCCCCAGGCTCCGATCTTTCGCACGCCTCGCCCTCGCGGCCACCACCATCCCGGTCGTATTCCACTCGCAGAGATCCATCACACTCGTCACGTCCCTCGACCGCCGCATCAGTCAGCTCCAACTCTGCTTCTGCTCTTGCTTGTGCTACTGCTTCAGCCAGCTACCACCAGGCACTGCGCTCGCATCACCAGCGCCGACCTTCCTCACACCATTCTGCCAGCCAGGTTGCTACGCCGCCCCAACATGACTACGACACGACGCGCATAGCCTCTCACTCCAAGCGCAGTCCCAGCCGCGACATTCCCAGGGGCAACGACCCCAACCGCCCTCACCGACGCAGCAGCTCACGTTGTAACTATCCCCATCCTCAACAGACCCCCGACATGCCTTCTGCTGCGGCGGCCAGTGCCGCGCCGCCGCCCTCGTCCCACGGCCGCTCCTCGCACGCCGGCACCGACGCCCAGTCCTCCCACGGCACCAAGCAATCGCGCTCGCGCACCACTATCCCTACGCAGTCTGGAAAATGGATTCTTGGCAAGACCATTGGTGCTGGTAGCATGGGCAAGGTCAAGCTTGCCCGCAAAGAAGACGGCAGCGAACAGGTTCGTCTCCTTGCCCCTATTCACCCCAACTCTTGTGTGCCCATCACCAACCCCACATTATAACTAACGTTTGCCTTGTCCTCTCGATTACAGGTTGCCTGCAAGATTATTCCTCGTGGTTCGACCGACGATACACATCAAACCCGTGCCGACAAGGAGCGCGCCGATCAGTCCAAAGAGATTCGCACCGCCCGTGAAGCCGCCATCGTCACCCTCCTCAACCATCCCCACATTTGCGGTCTGCGCGATGTCGTTCGTACAAATTACCACTGGTACATGCTTTTCGAGTTTGTCAATGGAGGCCAGATGCTCGACTACATCATTTCTCACGGCAAACTTAAGGAAAAGCAGGCCCGCAAGTTCAGTCGCCAAATTGCTAGCGCCCTCGATTACTGTCACCGCAACAGCATCGTTCACCGCGATCTCAAGATTGAAAACATACTCATCAGCAAGACTGGCGATATTAAGATTATTGATTTTGGCCTGAGTAACCTCTTCGCCCCGCGCGGCCATTTAAAAACCTTCTGCGGAAGCTTGTACTTTGCTGCTCCTGAGCTGCTACAAGCAAGAGCCTACACAGGACCAGAAGTTGACGTATGGAGTTTTGGTATTGTGCTCTATGTGCTAGTCTGTGGCAAGGTGCCATTTGACGATCATAGTATGCCCGCTCTTCACGCCAAGATCAAGAAGGGTGTCGTCGACTACCCGAGCTGGCTGTCAAGCGGTATAGCTTTCCACCTTTTCCCTGACTCAACCAACTTGAGACTTTTTACTGACCCTTGACATAGAGTGCAAACACCTCATGTCCCGCATGCTTGTCACCGACCCGAAGCAGCGGGCGACGATGCAAGAGGTCATGATCCACCCCTGGATGACCAAGGGCTACAGCGGACCACCGGACAACTATCTACCCATTCGCGAGCCCCTAACCCTACCTCTAGAGCCCGAAGTTGTGCATGCCATGCAAGGCTTTAACTTCGGCTCACCCGAGAGCATTAATGCCCAACTGACCAAGATCATCGAGTCTGAAGATTATCAACAGGCTGTGAGGCTGTACTACCGGGAGAGGAAGATTTCACAGCAGATGCCTGAGGTGGAAAAGAAGAAAAGCTTTGGCTTCGATTTCTATAAGCGCCGCAACTCCGGTTCCGCCAGTCGCGATACGTTGACACACCCTAGCTCCGATGCGCTGCAGCTGGGTAGCGATCCCCTCAATGCTTTTAGCCCCCTGTTGTCCATCTACTACCTTGTGCGGGAGAAGCAGACGAGGGAACAAGAGAACTTGATCACGCAGAACCCCGCATCTTCAAAGGAAAAGGAAAAGCAGAAAGAGCGTGACCGTGAGCGAGACCGAGAAAGAGATCGCGACCGTGACGCGCGTGACCGACTTGTTGATGCCATGCCACTCGCCCCACCCAAGGCGGCGCATACAAACGCTGCCGCATTCGAGATGCCCGGAGAGAAGCCAACTGGCGGGCGTACGCGACCACGGGCTCGAACGCATGGAGAAGATGACGAACCTGACATGGTCAAGCAGCAGAAACCGCAGGAGAAGCTGGAGCCGGCACCTAAGAAGGAAGGCACAGCAGCTGGTCTTCTGCGTCGTTTCAGCACGCGCAAGCGCAGAGATCCGCAACGTCATGAAAGAGACCGCTCGCATCCTCCCATGGTTCATGTTCATTCCCCTTCCGAGTCATCACCCATACCACCACGGAAGAGCTTCAGCATGCGTCGATCGCGCCCTGACCCCGAGGAACTGCGTTCTGGTGGAAGCCAGCAGCATCACAAGGAACTTCTTAGCCCACCGCTCTCATCGGGAGGCAGGCCCACCAAATCAGGTCTTGGACGCTCAACCAGCGTCAACTCTGGCGACACGCGTCGTCGCGATGTAACACGGGCAGCTCGCGAGCAGGCTGTGACTAGCGGCAGTGACCAGTCAGTGGAGAACGACTTGCCCAGAAGTGCCCATAAGGGCCATAATCACTCACAGTCCATGACTACGCGAGCCAAGTCTCTTGGCCATGCCCGTCGGGAGAGCGTTCAGCGTCGCCGACACCGGCGAGAGAATGCAATGGAATCCAACGTCCCCGAAGAGACGGACGTAGAGATCGAGCAGAGCGGGCAGTCTACGGAGCGGCTAGCAACCAGTGAGTTGGCAAAGCCCGTGTTCTTGAAGGGCCTCTTCAGTGTGTCGACAACATCCGGCAAATCAGTCCCCGCAATTAGAGCCGAGATACGCCGAGTGCTAGACCAGCTCAACGTGGAATACATTGAGATCAAGGGCGGTTTCACCTGCAGGCATTCGCCGAGCATCGACTTAAATAAGGTGCAAGACCCCCCTGGTACCGCTGGTGGGCAATCAAGTGGTCACCGACGCCGCTTCAGCTTCGGAGGTTTACGCCGTGGAGATGACAGAGACGACTCTGACAGAGGTCCCCTCACGCCGAGGACGCCCGCGCGTTCGGACAGAGATCGCAGTGACCGAGACAAGAGCGATAGGGAACGCAGCTACTCCAACTCTGAAACGTCGCTGGACAGCATTCCGCGAAGGAATGGAGGCATAGCACGAAGAGCACCGGGAGAGACGAGCACGCAAGTGCAGAGCGACCTTGGCGGCAGCATGATTTTAGAATTCGAGATTTTTATTGTCAAGGTGCCGTTGCTATCACTGCACGGCATACAGTTCAAGCGGATGGAAGGCAATACCTGGCAGTTCAAGAACATGGCGGATCAGATTCTAAAGGAATTGAAGCTATAATAGAAGAAAGGGACCTTTTTTTGGTATACGATGGTGGACAGGTACATGGACCTGTCGTGGCAATTCGACATCGTCTCGATTGGCAGGGGAGCGTATTCACAGGCTCCCTTCTCCGTCTAGCCGCAAGGCGGGTAGCAGCGGTAGTACCGGAAATATAATTTGCAAAATGCATTTGAGCAATACTGGATAGCAGTCATGACTATTGCATATTCGTCTGAGGGGTACGGGAATTTGATATCTTTTTCTCGTTGGTTTTGAATTGCTTGAAGTTGGGAACAGAGAGGAGTATCAGCATGGCAATGCCTCAGTCTTTAATATTAGTTATGGCATTTCTCGGGATAAATAATATGTGCTGTAGCACAAGGGCGAACGAAAGTGAGGCTGCTGTGCGCCTATGTTGCTTGGGGGAGTGACTGTTGGTACCGATGTGATCTGCAAAAGCTGGCGGTCGACAAGGTACCGGCTGTCTTCAGTGCCCGTGCGGCCTTTTGTTCAGTGCGGTTGGGCACCAGGGCGCGCTGTGGACAGATCAATCTTGTATCCCGTCACACAAATTTGGTGGTATAATACATCGTGAATCTGGCCCGTGCGTCACACTGTGCCGCTCAAGGTTTGAAAGGCGCCGCCAAACCGGCATCTGCTCCCTCGCAGCTTCTGCCAGCTGTTCCCGCCTTTGTCCTCCCGAGCATCGAAGCAGCCCCGGCCATGCTCGACGACACTCCTTCGCGTCACAAACCAAGCCTTTTTTATCGCCTTCTCGCACCAGAGGCCCTCTCGTCGTTGCGCACATTCAGCATTCCTTCTCGACCCATTCGCAAATATCCGACGCCCCAATTCGAATTATTCCTCTCCGGCCTAAATTGGCCGCCCCCGTGAAACCCTGGCCGCCCAAACGCCCACTCCCCCAGCCACGCACGCGCAAAGCAAATCGCATCGACCCCCGCCTTTTGAAATCGAAAATCGCAAAACACGGTCAACGGGCCTGCGCACAAAACTTGTCTCCTCAAAGAAAACTACCCTCTTACCCGAGGTCTGTGCTGTCTCGCGAGAACAACACACCCGATACGCCTGCTCGCTCCCTCAGATCCGAGTGAAGCGTAGCCCATCATGATGCCCTCGGCGCATGTCTACGGACATCACCAATTTGGTCACCAGACCGAGTCATCCTGGATGCATCAGCAGTCCGGCCATCATCAGCAGCAGCACCCACAGCAAGGCGGCGCCGCGTCGGTCGTCCAGCAGCAGCAGCAGGCCGCTCAACAGGCGCAGCAGCAGCAGCAACAGGCGCAGCAGGTACAGCAGCAGCAGCAGCAGCAGCAGCAGGTACAGCAGCAGCAGCAACAGCAGCAGCAGCAGCACTATGGCCGTCTCGCCGCAAACAACCACGCCAACACCGGCAACCAGAATGTCGCTCACAGTCAGCAGGATAATGGCCACGAGCACATCTCTGAGGATAACCGGCGCACGATGACCTACATTGCTGATCTACTTCACGAAAACACTCGCGAGGCAGCTCTCCTTGAGCTGAGCAAGAAACGTGAGCAGGTGCCGGAGCTGGCCCTCATCCTCTGGCACTCGTTTGGCGTCATGACGTCCCTCCTGCAGGAAATCATCTCCGTATACACGCTGCTCAATCCGTCGCAGCTGACTGCCGCGGCCTCTAACCGAGTTTGCAATGCACTGGCCCTGTTGCAGTGCGTCGCATCGCACAACGACACGCGGGCCCTCTTCCTCAACGCGCACATTCCTCTCTTCCTCTACCCATTTCTCAACACCACGTCCAAGTCGCGACCCTTTGAATACCTACGGCTCACTAGTTTGGGTGTCATTGGTGCGCTTGTCAAGAATGACTCGACAGATGTCATCAACTTTCTGCTCACCACCGAGATTATTCCCCTTTGCCTCCGCATCATGGAGACTGGCTCAGAACTTAGCAAGACTGTGGCCATCTTTATCGTCCAGAAGATTCTTTTAGATGACAATGGCCTCAACTACATCTGTGCTACTTATGAGCGATTCTATGCTGTCGGCACTGTCCTTAGCAATATGGTTGCCCAACTCGTCGAATCCCAAACTGCGCGCCTGCTTAAGCACGTAGTCCGCTGTTTCCTTCGGTATGCTACCGTGTAACCCGACTAGACGTCAATTTGCATGCTAACATGACTTTCTAGCCTTAGTGATAACGCCAGAGCGCGAGAGGCCCTGCGTCAGTGCCTCCCCGAACCGCTCCGCGATGCTACATTCTCGTCTGTTTTGCGCGATGACGCAGCCACGAAGCGTTGTCTAGCTCAACTGCTCATCAACCTCTCCGACAATGTTGGGGACCACAGTAATTCTGGCATCAGTTCCATGTGAAGAGCTTGGATCAGTATGCGCCCACGCGCAGAACAAGACGACGATACAGACACGAGTCTGCCTTTGTGCATTTCCAAGGCGATCACGGTGGACCGGCGAATTGATTTCATCACTTGGCAGTATGGCATGGAGTAAAGAGGAACGAACCATGGATTTGATCACGACATTTGTTTCTTTAGCATATTGCTATCATTAGCTGTATACGCAGGATGGGCCCGGCGCTCCGAGTTTGGTGGCCGCAAGAGGGCCTCTGAGTCCCTTTGGCCCTCGAGCAAAAAGTCTCTCTGCGTTGACGCCTTGCTAGTGTTTTTCTGGGGGTAATTGCTTTTTGGCGAGGTTTCCATCTGCGGCATCTCTGGCCTGATCATTTTGAGCCGCAGCATCATTCGAAGAGACCCGGTCATGGTTTCAACCCGGCGGCGCAAGTTTTGAACAGCATTTTGCCTTGATCAAGAGTTGGATTCTCGAGATTAGTTTCGGGAGTGGGAGTTGTTTAATTGGCCTGCTGCTAGATACCAACGGCTCTCTTTTCGACTTGCTACGAAATTTTCCTTTTCTATTGTCTGCAGACTTTTGGTCAAATGGGAGTTCGGGATTGGTTTCGGGCATATGATTGTACAGGATGGACGAGGCTGGGAAGGGTGGTATCTGACTGACATGGGTATGGAGTATTGAACTCGATGGATTACCTGATATGGTTGATGCTTCAACTACAGAGAGAAAGATGGAAGCGGCAACATGGACATGAGCGCCCTCAGCGACGAAGAAAAATCTTGGGGTCAAGGGATGGATGGTGTGTACCTGTGTACAACACTATGTATTATAAATGCATCGGCTGGGAGGGAAACCAAATTACTTGGGCGGCATTTACTTTTTTTTTTTTTTTACCTTTTTCTTTATTCTTATTAGGGATGACTTTTTCATAGTTGAATGACGTTGGTAGGCAGTGGATAGCAAGAAATGCTCTGGGATGGTTTACGAAGTGACTCTTGGTGGCTGCGGTGACTGTAGTGCCAACATTTATGGCGATTGGTTGTGGCTTGCCATGAGAGGTAATGACTGGAACTTGTGTAGGGCGTTGTACCTTGTTCGTGGTAGTGTGGTAGAGATGAGATATATGCGGACGCAGAACTGCAATGAAGTGAATTCGTACATTATACATTACGTCTTACAATCGAAGCTTCCAAGGGCCTCGTACAATTACACCATTTTGACAGACGACGGTGTCCTCTAACCGGCAGCCGACACATTCTTCTATGCACAAGACTTGCACCTCCCGAACACAATCGTCGTGGTGCTCGTTTTCTTTTTTTTTTTTTTTCTTTTCTTTTTTCGCTCACCACAGCTTCGGCACCAGTCGCGGCGTCTCGCTGCGCCACTTTTGGTAATCGGCGCGGTGTCCGTATCTTTCGTCATACTTTTTCTCGCTTATGGACACGCCCGACACGCGCGTCACCACGAACCAGCTAAACAGGGGGCTGAGGCCGCACAGCGCCGTCGTGGCCACGACGCCGAGGGGCCCCGTCCAGCCGAGCGCGAGCTGCACGGGGTGGCGGGCGAGGACGCCAGCCGCGGTGACGGCGATGCCGGTCCACATGGAAATTTCGCCAAAGTAGTGGGGGAAACGGCTATCAGAGGGGAGGGGGTTTTTCATTAGCATTCATTTGAAAGAGAGATGATGACGTTCTTTCCCTCTTGCCGTGTAGAAGGAGCTCGGAGGGGAAAAAGGGCAAGAAAAAAAAAAGAGAATTGAGAGAGAACAAACATACCTGACGCTAAAGAGACCGCTCGTGAGGAAATCCTCATCATGCAGCTTGAGCTTCTTTTCCTTGACCCACTGGCTCTTTTGGTAGTCGGCGACGGCCTCGAAGAAGAAGCCCATGCCCCAGAGCGACAATCCGACGAGGTCGGTGGCGGCGAGGCGCGGCAGGGCAGCGGCCACGGTGGCGGCGGGGACGGCGGCGAGGGCGAGGACGGGCAGCATCGGGATGGTGACCCAGATGGCCTGGATGAGGAAGACGCTGGCGAAGCGCACGGGCTTGTCGCGGATATTGTCGAAGCGCGAGTCGTGGCCGTGGCCGAGAACGCGTGAGAAGAGATAGGATCCCACTAAAGAAAGCTCTTGTCAGTCGGAAACATGTTTTTTGTTTTGTTTATATATATATATATCTAGAAATTCAAAGATGCAATTGCACTCACATCGAGTAGCCCACACCATGGTCAGGCCGACCAGGACCAGCTGCCGCCAGTTGCGAGCACCCATGACCGGGCCGCCGCCGCCGCCTCCGCCCTTGCTCCATGCCGAGGCGGCGAGCTGGGCGATGCTCGGCGTCTTGGGGAGGGCAGCCTGGGCGACGCCCTGGGCGGCGGCGAGGGCACGGGCGCGCAGCGCGGGAAGGTACAGGCTCAGGGCACCGACGGCCAGGTACGTCAGGGAGCCCGAGACGTCGAAGAAGAGCTCGGAGCGGGCGGCGACGGAGGGAGCGGCGGCGAGGGCCTGCAGAGCGACGGCGGCGAGGCCGCAGGGGACGACGGTGCGGAGGATGGGCGACTTGAAGTTTGTGAGGGCGAGGACGACCCTCTGCATGGTGGTGGCCGTGGACATGTTTCTCCGGCTGGCTGGCGGGCGGGCGGGCGGCCTTGGACGTTGGTTGATTGGGGGTGTGAGGTTGTGATGGAGGAGAGAGGTTTGGATGGCACTATGGGTGAGTTGGTTACACGAGGATTGGGGGAGGAGTTATATCGTGCAGAGTTGGTTGACAATTCGCTCTCAAGGTGTATGGAATCAATGCTTGGTAATTACAGGGCTGGCTGGGCGGCAAAGCACACAGAACATGGAAAAAAAAAAAAAAAAAGAAAATAGAGTGTATCAATCATGATGTCGTCGACTTGGACAGGCCGAGATCGAACTAGATGGCGGGGAACTCGCGCGATCGAGGCAAACATGGCTGCGGATCGACCAGTTGACAGCTTTCCTCCGATTTGCAAAGCCAGCAACTAATACGCACGGCACTACGTTTGACATTTAAAACTAGTCAACTCTTTTGCATTACATCAACTTCAACAACCACCAACACCAAGTTTATACAAGTTATTTGGTGTTTTTTATTTTATTTTTATTTTTATTTTTATTTTATTTTCACTTGTGCGCCAGCATGGCGGCAACATCCGTCGCGCGCGCAAGCCAAACAGGAACACCGCGTCAACTATCCGTACCTAGTTAAATAATAATGCGTCGTGACTCTGTGGCGCACTAATCTAACTACTACCCTCAAAGAGATGCAACTTGACGCACTTGACACACGCACACGCACACGCACGCACGCACACGCACTCAAATCATCATCAGGCTGCCAAAAACTCCGCAGCTGTCCGGATACCAACGTGCCGCCATCCGTCAAGCAACGTTGAGAAGAGGGGGGGTGTGTGCCTGTTTTGAGTAGAGACAAAGAAGCAAGCCTACTACATGTGCTTTCCCCCCTCTTCCATCGGTGCCGGAGGGGGGGGGGGGGGAAGGCGTGGAAATGGCTTGCATCGTTTGTTAAACAAGAAGCTTCTCTCGCCCCCCTCCCTCCAGGGGTGTGTGTATCTCCTTGGTGAAGAAATTTGACGAGTCAGTGGCCCGCCGCCGGTTGGCTCTGATGCGGATCGCCGTCTTGTTCACTGCCATCCCCAGGTTCGCGGAACTATGCCGACAAAGGCCAGAGCTGAACGCACACGGTGATTCAAAAAAAAGAAAGAAAAGAAAAAACAAACAAAATTAGAAAGGGCGTGTTTGCAGGATTTACAGACAGCCCAAAAGCTTCAAGACAAAAGGGTACCACTCTTGAAATGCGTGCCAAGTTGCGAGGCTATTTAATGAATAGGCGCTTGTCGTAACGGCCTCCGTCAGGATCCTGGTTTTAGGTAACGTCAGGTAACATTTTGTCTCTCATCAGCCTATTTTCCCGTTTTGCCATTATGGAAAAAGACTGGCCTTGTTGCCATGGGTTTATTAAGCCAACTAGCGCTGTAAACTACATATTAAACGACGAGCAAATAAACCAAGGGCAAGCCAGTGCAGACTTTCTGTATCTGAAATGTGGCTGCTTCATGCATGCTTCTGGCCTCGAGGCATTGCTGCCGGCGTCTGCACAGGTTAGGTTAGGTTACATGATGGCGCACGCTTTCATGCCGGTATAAATATTGCGCGGCGTTTGGCTTCCTTCAGCCATCTGCCTGCCGTAGGTAGCTTTCCTTTCGGCCAGGCTCCCCTCCCTCCCTTCCTTCCTCTACTATCCCGCGATGCTGCGCCAAAAAACCACCCCTCTTATAAAAAAAAAGAACTTTCTTGCGCAGTTGGCAGAAGCCCCGCTTTGCAAGCCACCGAGGCCGGCTTCTCGGTCACTTCCAACATGCACATTGCCGTGTTTGAAACAAACCGCCCGAGGGGACCAGCCCACTCACTCTGGCTTGGGCAAGGTAAAGAAAATGGGGGTTTAAAAAAAGCTGTTGAGCTTGTGCTTGCTTGTTCATCCCAACATCAGAATCTAGGCCACGTTACAGGTGGAAAAGAAGACGGTGGCAGTAAATTAATCTGTACATATCGGTCTTTCTTGCCTGCTACGCCACAGCGTTGTATCGCAGTTTCTGCAACGCTTTTCCCTCCTGACTTCTCAGCTCACATCGCCCGGATAGATTGCGCCTCAGCCCTCTAGGCTTCCTGCAGTCTTCTTTATTTTCTTCTTGGTTCAGACTTCTTTATTTATTCATTTATTCATTTATTCATTTATTCATTTTTGGCCCCCGAAACCGTTGTCGCCAAGGTACTTTTGATCTGTCACTGCTCGTTGCCTGGCGCGCCATCAAAAATAGTTACAAAGTACTCCGTAGTTTTGCACATTCGTAGACGGGCAGGGTTTCGGTGCAAGGGCCAGATGTCTACGTCGCTCTTTGGACTTTGCGAGCTCCGGGAGGAAACTGGTAACACCTCTGTCGATACACCTCTCGCGGAGAGGAACAACGTGGCAAGGGAGCGGGGCTGTTCCTGTTTTGCATCCTTTGAAGATTGTCTTTGAGTATGAGCTGAGCAAAGCAATCGGTTCAAGTGCAAAGAGATTTTTGTCCTTTGCAAAGGTCGTGATGCCTAGCATCTTGCCAATTACTCGCCCCCGAGGGGTCCTGCTTGCAAATGCCAAATGGTGTCCCCCCCCCTCCCCTCTCTCTTTGCTTTACGACGTCCAATGTCCCCGACTTTCCCCATTCCAAACATGCATCTTATATTCCGCCGTGGCCCGGCCGGCATTAACGAGTTGTCGTTCCAGAGTCCAGCCCCCCAACAGCGGAATAATACCCGCGTACCGGCGAGTCAAAACCAAGGTCCAAGGCCCAAAACCAGGGGCCCATGCGAAAATCGTAAAAATACGCCGCAGCCAAGGATCTTGGCCACCCTTTTTGCTGACTGACCACTCCTATCTGGATCTCGGCCAGCACTTGTTGATCCGCAACAGATAACCCGGAGATGAGCAAGCGCACGTAAATAGGCAAACTGGTATGATGCTGTCAGAAAGTTTTAGAACTCGCTTCGCCAAAAGCCGTGATTGCGCACGCCCATGTACAATACAGGCGCGAATAACATGTCTGACATCAACGAGATTGATAGCAACCGTCGTACCCGCATTGCTACATTCTGCCTCGCAATGAAAGGCAACAACTTGCTATCAAGTTCTCATTGCTGTAATTAATGTCATTACTAGTATCAAAACGCCGCAACAATCTTCTTTCTTTCTTTGCACATCACCAGCCGGTTTGGGAACGTCGGCGAGACGCTCGTACGGGCCCACAGCGAGCCAGTGAGGGACATTCAGCGTAGCAGGGGGGGGGGGATAAACCATGAACCACACTCCCTCGTTGACAGAGAATTGACAATGTTGGAAAAGAGGAAAATTTCATTCTGTGGCTTGTTCATCGTGCCTTCTCCACCGCTCAAGGCTAATAATAAAAGTACAGTTTCAGCAAGTCGTGCCGGCATCTGGAGTCTGGAGACGGAAACCACTTTTCCCACAACAGTCTCCAGCGGAGTTTGGTAGGAATTCTCCCCCAGCACCCAAGTTACAGGCGGAGACATTGGAGGGAAAAGTCCTGCGGAAAGTGGGATTCTGCTGCCTTTCCCCCATGTCCCGCCGCCGGCCGGTCATCATGATAACCACGCCATGTTCCTTGCTGAATTACGCCCGTTGCCGAACTTGTGTGGACTCGGCTGGCCGTTCCCCTGCTGTTGCGTTCCGCAGTCTGAACGCAAGTCTGCGACGCCTCTTCTACGCCTGAAATCGTTGTTGCCACTTCAAAGGCCATTTTGTTGCGCTTTTCCAAAGTACCCAACAAATCGGCCCTCTTCCTTGTGTCTAAAAAATACTGATAGTCGACCTGATCAAGTAAAGAATAACGACTAGTTCAGACTAGTGAAATCGGGTCAGACAATGGCGGTCCGACTCGGCCGTGTGCGGCTCGTCTTTCGGCCGTCAGTAACCACGAATCTCGGCAATCCGACGACATGATTCCTTGCTCGTTATACCTTGTATACGAACTTTTGTCATCTAGCGCCCGCTCCTCCCGATGGATATCTGTTGCTTCGTTTAATTTTCATGATGGAAAATCACAAAAAATCGAGCCTTGGTCGCGGAATCGGAAAGTGGGTAGAAACGGAGCAGCACATGGCCATCCACCATTCTCGCATCGGCCCGCCGACCATCCATGCAACAGGCTGTGCGGTCGAGTTTTGGCTCCTGGTTACCCTGGTCCCCCTGGTCCCGGCGTCGCAATGATTCGGCAACCCGAAATTGTATCCTTTTATCCGTATCCTTTTCGGCATGCGCAACTCCCTATAATAAGAAGACTTGCTGGGACCACGGCCCAAGCTCTGCGACAGTCTATTCTGTCTCTTCAGCCGTGCGCGCCCTTGACAAAAGCAAACAATTTCCACAGTAAAATGAAGGGGGAAGGCTGAAGAACCGTCGAGACAAGCATCTTGGCGCGGGATCCCCGGAAAGTGAGAACTGTAATTCTAGGCCAAGCTTTTCTTCTTCCATTTGGCGCTTGCAGCAGGTTCGCCCGAAACCCGACTGCAACTAACGCCGCCTTTTTGACGTAGAATTTCTGGCCAATCTTTTCAAATTCGTCGACATTTTCAAGTACTCAGTGCAACCTTGCAAATCCAACAACCTATCCGTACTCCATAGCCCTCTCGCTGTCTTGCATTCTCATCCGAACCCCCGACTGAGCCAACTTGAGTCGTTCTTGTGCCAGCGCAGAGATAGCTTACACGCCCTCTTACTAAAAACACTGGAAACACTGGAGTGCCAAGTGTATCCTTCGGCGTTGCGCAATTCATGCCGGTCCCGAGGACCGCCGTTGGGATCGCTACTGCAAGCCATGCTGCAACCATTGTTTGTGATTTCCTAGACAACCCCGTTCGGGCTTTCTTTCTCAAGGCATGTCTTTCAATGCAGCAAGGCAAAGTGAGGCGACGCGCGTGCGCGCGCACATATGCCCCGGTATATAATTTTCAGCGGCTCAGGATAACGTATCCGTGGCTCCCCGTCCATTCACAAGGCGCAAAACGGATCATGTGTGTATAATAGGTGCCTGCGTGGGGCGGGCGTGCGTACAGCGCAACTCTCTCCTGCCATAGTTGCAACACAGCAGGCCGCGCAGCGGCGCCATCGTTGGTGGCTTGAGCAGTGAAAGACAGCATGCACGAGTGGCGCCTTTTTCCGAGCCACAGTGCGAAAGCCGAGAAATCCTTCAGTCCTCAAATCACTTGGTCACGGAAAAACGAGAAAAGCCCAAGTACTGGTGGCAATACTCGATATGAAGTCTCTGGTTCCTTCGGCTCAGGAAGCATGCACACGCCCCTCTGTTCTTGCAGTGCCGGTCCAAGTACTTACTAACGTTAGCCAGAAATGCGCCGGGCATGCAGAGTTGGCAGCTGCGATATCCGAAGTGGGCGGCAGTCAAAGGAAAATGCAGCGTGAGCTTGTTCACGGCTCTAATTCGTTACATGTGGCCTAGACGTATGTGCATGAGGCTCTTGCATAAGTCTTGCGTGATGAGACCCTGCATGTGCCTTCTTAAACAGGCGGTAAGGCGAGCGATGGGCGAAGAATCTCGGTGGGTGACATATCAAGAAAACCTACCTGTGAGAACTGAACCTGCTTTGCGATTGTCATTGCCTTTTCTTCTTCAGCCTCGGTGGGCAATCGACGAAGGAGGGGCGTGTGCCGGTGTGCGGCGGGCACTCGAAGCCAGCCCAGCCCGCAGGCCACTATTACATTGCCGCATTATTATATGTTGTTTGATTCCATGCCATCAATCGCGCGAGCTTGGCGTTCTGGTCCCGAGACGAGGCAAGCACCGCGGTGGGTTGGCGCGCCGCCGCCGCAAGCAGACTGTTTGCGAACCCAGTGCTGGAGGCACACACAAGGTGGACGCGAACCGGATGGGCATGACAATAATCGCGGGGGCCGATTTGTGGACAAGCTCTGGCCGTTTCGAGTGTACGTGTCGGTGGCTGCATCACAGCATCTCGAGCCCCGGCTCCTGGGCATCCAAATGGGGCGATACGCTTGGGTTCCTTGCAGAGAGCCAAGACGGCGCGTTGTGGCCGTTGGGGGCGCAAGGGTCTCAGCACTCGATAGTTAGTAGACTTGGCTGGCTGCGAGTCGGCGGGTTACCTTGCGCTCCTTGCCCTTGACGTGATCGAGGATTTTACGCAGTAGGCTGCCAACGACGAATTGGTAGGTAACAATCAGTTCGTCAGTCGGGCGTGGCTGAAGTTGTTGCTAGAAGGAACCTTGGTGTAGTGCAAACGGGCGACGCGGAAGGAGCAAGGAAGAGGGGGGGACAACCAGCTGGTGGCAGTGCTACGGCGCCAAAGATTTCTGGGAGCGTATGTATATATTTACGCGATCTGCGGCAGCAAGGATTCAAAGGATGTACGGCAGAGCTCTCGGAGCTTTTTATCCATTTCGATATCATATTCTCCGTATCGAGGCGTCTTCGTGGTGGCTCGGCCCGGAGCACGCATATGCTGGCCGTGTGCTGGCCGCATTTGCAGGGACTTTCCTCTATGGCCGCTAAGCACTACAGCGAGCTATCTGTTTAGCAACTCGGGGCTTTCTTTCATTTCTGACAAGTGTTGGTGAATTTCTCCGAATCTTCTACCACGTTGTTCGACATGCACCGGCACGACCGTCTTGCAACCCGACGGGGTATTACTATTCAGGACCCGAATCTTGCCCGTCCTCATCGGCCAACTCGTTCCGAGCGGCGAGCTCATGTTCTGCTTAATTGCCTCGTCAAGGACTAGCGGTACACATGATTGCTGCTTTGCACCTCGTCCGTTAGTTCCCTATCGTTCATTTGAGGTGTTCTGCTGGCTTCTGCATGCACCACCCGTGGTGGAAACGTGGCGTTAACCTCTTTCACTCTGGACCTTCGGTGACGGTTTGGTCAAGGGAACCCGCTCCATCGTTTGGTGGCGCTGTGATGGTTTGTTCGCACGGCAGTCGGAATCACGCTCAACGACAACGCCGCCACCGTCGGTTGGCAGTCAAGCTCTTTGGACACCCCAGCGAGCCGTGATCCGAGTGGCGTGCTTGTCTTGTTCCGGCACTATGAAACCTGCCCTATCATTTTTGTTCTGAAGAGAATAAGCCAAATCGCGGATTAGTGATTCACTCGGCAAGATGAATCACCTTACATCAAGCTAATGACGTACGGATTAACGTTACTGGGCTGGCCAGGCCGTTCGCCAAAGTGGCGCTTTTTTTTTTTTGGCATTGCAAGCCCAGCAAGCAACAGCAGCCGTTAATTGTGAAAAGGAAAAAAAAGAGACGCCAACTTAGAAATGAATAACGAGTTGGACTAATATTGTTATGCCAGAGAATAACGTCTCATGCAAGATGAACCTTTTGAGCGTTGTCGCGGGCTTCTATTCCGCCCACGCACCTATACCTGATCCATGCACCCGGCCCGCATACCAACAAAACAACCTTCTTCAAGCTGCATCTATTGCTCAGATCGCCCTTCCAAAAAGGGAATCTCGTCATCGTAGGTCGATGATGCATTGTCCGAGCCCTCTCCACAGCCTCAGCTCTACCGTCACTGTACGCACCCCCGTCTCCCGTCCCCTTCTCCACCTCCGCGGAACAATCACTTGAGCTAGTTGGCAGATGGTTTATCAAGTTGATGCACGATGCGTTTGTTGCTGCTCAGCTCGGGCTTGAGTCCAACTAGGATCAATGCCCGCCCATCTCGGAGGGACGGGCGAGAAGCGAACCGAGACGACAAGGCGAGACAATTAGAGATAGCCTCTGCATATTGGCTCTTGGCTTTGGCCGCCGTTTTGTCTTTTGTTTTATCAACAGCGTCGCATCTGATTTATCCCAAATGCGATTGCGACGGACGGCGGCGGTGGCGGCCGGCAAGGACCAGCACGCCACGCCGGGATATTGACTGGATGCCGAGCGCTTGGAAGCTTATTACCGAGATGGTTTCACTGTGACAAGTTTGCCGATCCAAACAGTTCATGGTCAGCACGAGTGTCATTTCAAGAGAGGGAGAGAGAGAAGATGCGCGGACAGCTAGAATCGATATTCAACTGAACAGCGTTTGCTCCAGGTGCTCATGAGCAACATGTTGATTGGTGAAGCGAACCTCGGACAAAACGACTGGCACGTTTGTGCATGAACCCTGACACAACCACCCCGAGAAATAGAGTTGCTGCGTCAGACCTGAACGACGCAGGCAGGTGAAGAATATGTACATAAACCAATGCGCAGATAACGATATCAATAAACAAACCCTGATTCACCCGCTTCTCCTCTTTTTCCTTCTAGCGTCATTTGCACTTTGCAAAACCAGTTTGCTAGAGAATGTGTGTCGCCTTCATCAGTAATCCCGCATCATCAGCTCCCCGGTTTTCTCACCGTTACGAACCCGAACCACGTTGTGATAGTCGCACCAAGCTTTGCAGCCTAGCTGAGGTGTGTGTGTGTGTGTGTCCGTGTCACTCGCCTTGTTTGTATCCTCGGTACGGATAATCCGTACAGATTAGCAGAATGGTTGAAAAAAAAAATACAAATAATAATAATAATAATAAT
>JAPERH010000867.1:0-21307 GCA_030411535.1 Beauveria australis
CCCTCCCGCCCGCCGCCCTCCGCCCGCTTGCCGCCGCCGCCACCACCACCGCTGTCATGGTTCGAGTCACCGATGACATTGTGCTCGCGCCGGAGCAGCTAGTCGCATACCACGCCTCGGATTCTCTCCTCGGTCACCTCCCCATTGTCGTTCTCTACGGCGCCTCGACGACGGCCACCCACAACAGCTCGCGCGTTCAGATCCACGTCTTCTCGCCCGCTGGCCTGCGCAGCTTCCCGCGCCTGACAATCTCCCCCAACTCGCCGTTTTACAGCGTCGTCGCCCGCCTGCCGCGCGAGTTCCAGGGTGACGACGTCTACCGCGCCCTCGCCTTTGGTCTCTTCCGCTACTTCCGCGAGCTGCCCGACGCCGTTCGCGCCCATCTCAAGAATGCGTACCCCACCAGATCCAGGCAGCCCGGCCGCGACGTGCCGCTGTTTGACGACCAGCACGCCGCCAACGTCGTGGCGGACATGGTCCCGAGCGATAATACAGCCGGCGTCGTGTCGACAATTCAGGATGCGCTCCAGCCGCAGCACGTGAGCAACCTCGACATTGACCTAGTCCTACCCCCGGGTTCCATTGTGCCGCTCCAGGAAGAAGACCTCGAAGACGTGCCCGAAGACGAAGACGACATTCTTGACCCGACGCTGCGACAGTACGGCGGCTATACTCCACTGGTAAAGCTGTTTGGCGAGCCCGTCTTTATCCCAACGGGTCGACTGCGCCGCGCGCCTTCCAAGCCGACCTCGATAAACAAGAGCAAGACCTTTACCGTGGAGCAAAAGATTGAGCTGCGCATGAAACTCGCGGAGCTTGTCGACACCGAGGAACGCTATGTCCTGAAGCTTAACGAGCTAGCCCACACTGTCGTCGACAAGTTTCGCGATGGTGTCCAAAAGAGAGAGGGACAGAGCCTCACTGCTGCTGAAATTGAACTCGCGCGGTTGTTTCCGACTTCAGCCGATGAGATTCTCAAACTCAACTCGGCATTTTTGACAGAATTGCAAACCGTCATGGACGAGACAGAAGAAGAGGCATTGGTAGACATGGAGGGCAATAGTGCGCACCTTCTAAGTCCTC
Source organism: Beauveria australis (assembly GCA_030411535.1). Classification (NCBI taxonomy): domain Eukaryota; kingdom Fungi; phylum Ascomycota; class Sordariomycetes; order Hypocreales; family Cordycipitaceae; genus Beauveria; species Beauveria australis. Next base: position 1,084 of record JAPERH010000867.1, read on the forward strand.
GCCAGGCCGGCACGGCACGTCCCAAAGATCCAATCGGTGCCCTTGCCATGGCAAAGGCCTTTCTTGAGTGGTTCCCGAAATTTTCATACTCTTACAGAGATTATATCAAAGCCAGCCAGCATTTCCCAACTTCAATGGATGGCTTCTTGGACCCCCAGGCGACACCCCAACGAGGTGATCAAGCGACGAAATCCGCATTGATTGAGCCTGTTCAGCGTCTACCTCGCTATAGCTTGTTGATTGACCAAATAGTTGCTTCGCTACCAATCACTCATCCCGCGCTACAGTCAATGCTGAAAGCTCGAGACATTATTACGAATATATGCTCAATGGATGCGATTGAAACGACCAAGCCTCAGCTTGCCAGCCAGCTCCGGAATATTATTCAGGCTTGGCCGACAGACCTTGAGCCCAAGGGTCGTCTTATTGGAGCTGCTGATTTTATCGAGCTCTCTCCTCCATTTGGAGTCTCTCTTACCGAAAGCGACAACAGAGGTATTCTGCTACTGTTTGCGGATTGCGTCGTTATCCTGAAAAAGACTGGCCGCCTCACAGGCAGAGATTTGCTTAGGGAAATTGGCAAACCGTCCGCTGCAGAATTGCTCATTTCTATGACGAATGCCGCAGGTGGCTCCGCAGCATACGAGTTTGCCTTTACTGGGTGGCATGATCTTGCCAGCGTGCGCTTCACCGAGTCTGCTAATGGCAGCCTCGCATGGATGACGTCGACAAAGAGTATCAAGGGTGCACACACCGGCGAGCACAGCACCAGTCCAATGCCAGCGGCAAGATGCTTTCTGCTGCAAGAGTTGTATGAAGGCAAAGCGTCACGGTGGGGAGAGGATGTGACCAGAGCTAGAATCGAAGGGCGCTTTTCAGAATCTGAAAGGGAAGACCCGCGCTGGACACTTCGCTCCATCCGCATGCCTGATAGCAACCTGGGTTTATTCGCGGCCGTTTTTCAAGAGGGCGCGGACCAACTCATCGAGGGCCGTCGCGAGCCTGCTATCGTGCGCGTGGTTGTCGATCATGAGAGGGGGACCAAGGGAGCGCCAGTCGGGCACTACGGTGTCGAGATTGTCATTACAGTCGCTGCCAACGACCTGAGACGAATATCAATGATTACTGCCGGCCTCAACGGCAAGCAATACCAAGACGATATTGTCCTGGAAGATTTCATTCCTACAATGTCGCGAAGAAGTAGGTGGCTGCTGCCGCCATCCATGATCACCATTTGCTAACATTGCAACAGTAATCCAACTGCTCAATAGCCAATTTAACGTTGCGAATATGGATCTAACAGCCGCCATTGTTTCCTACAACAGCAACATACTGCGTAGCTTGAGCTTCTCTGCGCAGACGACCCCTGTGCCCCGCGCGGATAAGACACGGTCCTTTCTCTTGACTGCATCGCCGGTGAAGCTACTGTCGACTTTGTGGGGGGGAACCAGCAGCAGCAATTCTGCCAACAGCAATAGTACAGCAGCTCCAGAGCCGACAATATCGACTGCTACCGCTGCGCGTCAACCCTCGCTTCACCGCAGCAACAGCTCTCACTCAATATTAGGATCGATTCGTGGCGAGCGTTCCTTCATCGAAGATACGCCGCCAGACAATCCTATAATACGGCTCGAGGAGACTTTTACAGCATATGTAGCCGCGCTGCAGGAACGGAAAGGGACGATCAATGGTAGAACGATGCTGAATCGATCTTCAGTGGATGAAGTGCTGGTCAACGACGTCTACAACCGCCTCATTGGAAATCCCCATGACTGGGATTTGCCAAATAACGTGAGCACAGAAGTCATTTTTGTTGCTTTTGAAAACTTCTTGCGCATAGCATGGTCCGAGCAAATGGGCGCAGTCATTTCCAAGCAGTCCATGGACACCTTACAGGATCGTGCTAATCGTAGGGCACTCGGCGACTTTGCAGACTTTGTCCGCTTCTTGTTCTCTGACATGGCGCCTCAGAATCGTCGCGCGTTTGCTTCACTCATAAAGCTATTAGCGGACCTTTTGGATGGGTGCCATGATGACGGTGACCGAGGCGCCTTGACGATTGCCTTTGCCGAACTTGTCGTCATGGATGGAACTGCGCCTCACTATATCAACCTTTTGGACCGGCTCGTGGAAGAATGCGATCGAATCTTTGGCAGCTCGAGCCCGAACCAAAGCTTTTCGTATGAGGCTTCTACAATAGGGTCAATCCGCTCCGCCACACTGCGCAAAGAAGTATCCATGACAGGATCTCTTGCGTCGAATACTTCATCAATGCGCAAGAAGTTTGGATTGGACATGTTGATGCGACAAAATAGTGACAGATCGGAACGGCCATCTGTTTGGAGGAGTCTAAGCAAGCACCGCAACCCGGCAACCGGTGAGCCCTCCAGTTTCTCCCGACGGACAATGAAGCAAGGTTTGATGGGCGACGATAGTTCCTTGCCTAGGCTTCTGCAGCGAGGAAACAGTGCCCGGGAGCGGCCAACCGTTGCTGGTGCATTTGATACTCCGAGCAGACCGACGAGTTCACACAGAGCAGAGTATCCATTGAGCACCATTGGTGAGCCTAGGAATGAAGGGGCATCTCCGAGGTATAAGCACAAGCGTCGAAGCTCTTTATCTGATTTGAAGAGCTTGCTGGAGGCTACAACACTCGAAGACGAGGAAGAGGCTGTTCAGCCCTTGCAGCTTTCAAAACAAACTTCAGGCAAGGTCAATAGCACAGCTGGGCAAGGACTGCAACGAGACATTAGCGGTGGTTCGCAGCAAAAGGAGAACATTGAAGCCACTGAGAGCCTGGCGACTCTAGATGGCGCCAGTGTGCCCAGCAAGGTGCCATCACGTTCCAGGCCCTTTGTCAGACATGCCAAGGCGCTCTCGGTAACAAACATTCCCATGCTGAAACCAATTCAGCTTAGCCCGTCGACAGCAGCTTCCGGTTACAGGCATGTTGGTGGACTTACCCGATCGCCGGGACGATTGAGGCTGCAATCGCCGCAACGGCTTCGAGATCGTGTGCAAACCGGCAAGACTGCCGTGGTCGAAGCCGGGGCTGCACTGCAAGCCGAGATGCAAAAGGCCATGGATCATGCTACCCACGGCGACGTCTCTGCCAGCAAAAAGCCGTCCGACGCGCCTGCGTTGCAAGCCTTGAGTGACAAGCTGAGCAAAACCATGCAAGATTTGCAAGACAAGTACGCGGCTTTGCAAGAGGAAACGGAGACGACTCTGAAAGCTACTGAAAGCAAAATGCGCTCCATTGACCAGCTCCACAAGGAGGTCTCGGCGGAAAATGAGCTGATTTATGAAAAATTCAACGACGAGCTTGGCAAGATTGTCAGGGCGCTCCGGAGCAAGGGCAAGGAGGACAAGGAGGAGCTCCTGACCAAGCTCAAGGAGCATTCGGAAGAGGCTGCCAAGCTGAGAAGGGAGAATGGCCGGCTCAAGAGGGAGAATATTAGCCTTCGCACATCGCTGAAACAGCGCGAATGAAGGATTTTCTGTTGCGTTGGAAGAGTAACTTTTATTTTTACGCCGCACAATGATGTACGACTGATTCGAGGTTGGCATGGAAGAACAACGACTATATATATATGTAATATAGAAAAGAAGAAGATGGAGTATATTTGCAGACCATGTACAGAACCTGCATCTGTCCTATACATTGCTTGGCCTTTTAATTTCAAGGAATCAGATTGATCCATGAAAACGACGTCGATGGCGGAACCCCAGCAGCGTCGAATTCGTATCGTTACCGGCTTCAAAAGGCTGCCAACATTTCATGCAACTCACAGACCCAATTATGTAGCCGTAGCAAGCTCCAAGTAATGGTCGACGACAGACACGACTTGCTCTTCAAAGGTTTTGAACTGTATGCCGAGAGTTTTTGTCGCCCTGGAGCTGTCCACGTGGACGGCGCGAGTTTCCGGTCTCGGAATAGAGTCAAACTTGAACAGGCCAGCTGCATACTGCTCAGGGTACTGGCGCTTGACAATTTCCAGGGAATCAGCCCATTCGAAAGAAGCAGGACTGCTAGCGAGAAAGATGTCATTATCGGAAATTGCGGGATCCAGAGCCAAAACGTGAAGCTTGGCAACATCGTCTAGATGCACAGAAGCGCCTGACATGGCGTTGACTTGTGCATGTCCCAAAAGAGGTCCCATGACAAGGCCATTGGTGCCCTTGGCAATCTGCGACACATCCGTCACTGTATCATCACGGCCGATGACAAAGGTCGGCAGAATTCTAACCACACTGAATGCCGGGTTGTACTTGGCAATAAAGTCGTCGGTTGCTTTGAACGAGAGTGCCTTGGAAGCAGCGTATGCAGCAAAAGCATTCAAAAAGGGCCTCTTGATGTCAGTAGCGCGGGTTTCCTCTATACCACCATGTCAGTTTCAAAGTTGGCGGGGATATTCAAGTGGTGTACACGAACCATTGACGGTGGCGCCAGATGCTGCATGCGCCTCTGATGAGATGGACGCCATTGAAGCGGTAATGACAATCTTCTTGATGCCAGTGACTTTGTGTGCAGACTGCAGAATGCCCACGGTGCCCTGGATGGCGGGCTGAACCAAGTCGGTCTCAAAATCCGCAGTCTGGGGGCTGGGAATGGGAGACGCAACATGAATAATGTGTGTGGCACCCTTGACAGCCTCGTCGTACGCGCCGGGGACTGTAATGTCAGGAACAATTGTGCTTTCGAGCTGGGAAGCGTATGGGGCGATTTGTTTGTAGGAGAGTAGTTTGTCGAGGCTCGACTGCGATCGCACAGCAACGCGCACGTTGAAGCTACCTTGTTCCAACAGGTGGATCAGGGTTCTAAAGCCGATCATGCCAGTGGCACCGGTGAGCTGAACATCGTTAGGAGACGCTTTTGAAATGGCTAACGGGGTTCGAAAAAAGGTTTGAAAATATACATACAAGAAGGGTGTTCTTGGCCATGTTTGATAGCTGTTTGTGATGATGACTTGACGACCTGGAATAAGTAACTGGGCAATTTATCCAAAGTCGTGATGGCGAGGTATCCTCTTTATATTAACAAGTTGCATTTTTGACTTTTCGAAGATGGATATCGGATTTCTAAAGCGTAACGGATAGAATTGGTAACATCAATACGGATGTGCAGTGGTGCGAGACGCCAAATTACCGCACAAATCCGCATAGTCCCGCATAGCTCCGCATAAACCTCGGCCTGCCCAGGAAAGATATCATCATCAGGACGCATAATTCCGCATCGGCACCTGCAATCTCTGACTTGTTCTTCATCATCAACTACCATGTCCGCCGATAATTCCGACGTTCGAACTGGCTCGCGGTATTCGTGCTTGCAGTGCCGTGAAGCGAAACGGAAATGCGACCGTATTACACCAGAGTGCACATTATGTTTGCAGTACGTCCTTTGCCAGAATGATTGTTGCCATTTTTTCAAGCAAATTCATCGAAAGAAAAGAAACGTTTTTTTTTCCCTTTCTAATCAACGTCGGAGCTATAGGAAAAACACCTCTTGCGCATATCCGGAGCGGAGAAAACGCAGACAAGTCCGCCCAAAGCATGCGGATGTACCGGCGCTCATCAGCTCAGCACAGCAGCCATCGCCATTCCTCAACACGCCAAGCCCATCGCAAGCCAGCACTCTGAGCGGAGAGGCCATCGAGCCGCCAGCAGCGCAGAAACAGCAATTTCACCTTGCCGCCGAGTATTTTCTGGATCCTCAAGTGTTTCAACATGCACAGCTGCAACTTCCCACCTTGCAAATCGACTCTCTGTTGACGGACGAGGTCACTGCCGCTGTCGGCAGCGTTGCGGACATTCGGACGACAGCGCAGAGTCATTTCTCCACTGTGCACATCTGGATGCCGATAGTGTCCAAGATTCAGTTTTACAAATTGTTGCTCAACCGGCTGACACATCACCGCGCTGAATTACATTTGTTGCTGCTGGCCATGAAGCTCAGTGGCCACGTCGTGACCAAGACGGCCCGGACCGAACTATACGACTTGACGAAGCGTTTCCAGTTCTCCGTCACAGGCTCTGGCGTCTTTTCGCTTCTAGTCCTTCAAGCCAGCGTTTTTATCGCTTGTTACGAACTGGGGCATGGCATTTACCCGGCTGCCTTCATGTCCATCTCGTCGTGCGCGCGGTACGCCGTGGCTCTTGGCGTTGACAGCTCCATCAGCGGGCATGCGGATCCTAAAATCCAATCGCTGGACTTGGAGGAGTGTCGCCGAGTGTGGTGGGCTATTCTTGCCATGGACAGGTATGAAAACTGTTTGACATGATTAGCGTCGAACGGTCAACTGACAGCCACTGTCTTACAACAGGTTCATGAACTTGCCCGATCCCAAACGAGAGCTGGTGACGCCAGACCCCGTCACATCCAATTATCTTCCCATCGACGATAAGAATTGGGATAATGGGGTACGATGACATGTGGCTTTGGATTTCCAGTAATATAATTATTCTGACTAATTTTGGCGCAGACGAATGGGGCCGAAGATGCACGCACTCTTGGCTCCGCCAATTCTCTTGAAATGGGGCGCTTCGCCCGACTTGCGCAAGCGGCTCACTTGTTGAGCTTGGTTATTCAAGATGTAGCACAAGACTCTCCTGACTCGGCACAGCTTCGCCGCACAATTTTTGCCTTGGTTCACGTTTCTCGTCTCGAGGCTCGTGTGCGCCGACTTGAACTCTGCACCCAAATGTCGACATGCTTCAGGTACGACGGCGGTGTAATAGCAACCTCTGTCTCATTGGCACAGCACTAACAGAAACAGCGCCATTCTGCTCCTGGATCACCGTGACTCAGATCGAGGCTTGGCTCTAGGCCAGCCCTCTTCCCCCTCAGACGCCACTCTCTCCCCAGAGAGCTCTTCGGTTCTGCAATCGACAATGGAAATGGCGGAGAGAATCATCGGAGCGCCCGGCACAGTCAGAAATATCATAGCACCATTTGTGTTGCACCTCAACTATAAAGCAGCGTCAATATACCTGCAACAGGCCATAGAGGAGCGCGACAGCGAGGCGGCTAGCCACGTGGCGACACTGAAAAAGTCTTTAGAGTTATTCTCTCAGAGGTGGCTTGTGGCTGGTAAGTTTTTGCCTTTTTGACATTTATCCACCCTTGTTTTTTCCTACCGTCGTCAGCAGAAGGATTGTAATGCTAAGCTGCATCATTAGATGTTTACTTGTCGTTGTTAGAACGGCGCGAGACTTTGTTGCTACTCGAGCAGTCTGATGCCTAAAAACTTTGGCCACCATCAAGGCAAAGTAGCAGACGACTTTGAGAGGCTAAGAAATTGGCTGGTTGTTGGACTAGAAGTGGCGTCGATGGGCCTTTGTATAAGTTGCGCCGCGAAACCTTGCCGTGAAACCTTGCCGCGGCATCATAGCCCTTGAGAAAAGCCCTTTGGATTTGTCATGGCAACAACATCGGATTGAAATAATTCTGCTTCCGTTTCTGCAACACTCATCGATCCTATTCGCACACCATGGACTCGACAACAGCGCTGCTCGGTACACGCTGTACGCAGCCGAAAGTATACGAAAGATGCCAGTCCATCTCAACAAGCAGCAACATCTGCCACTTTCTCAACATGCCTCACGAAATCGTTCTCAATATCATCGATTATTTGCAGCAAGACAGCAAGGCAGTTCTCTATCTGACATGCAGTCCGCTACGAAATATCATTTACCATGGCTATCAATTACGGACAGAGTTACGATTCTGGTCTGACCGCAAAATGGCTATACGCTTTCTCAACTGTATCGGAAAAGAGAGACTGGATGTCTGGGTGTGCAACTATTGCCTCCGTTTCCATCAACATTCTGCAGACTCTGTTCCCTCTGCAGGCGCCCATCTCCAGCCATGTTGCCCGACGCGAGGCTTCAGAAGAGATGATATGCAGACCTTGGTTACGTACCAGCGAGACCACATACTTGTTGCTTTAAAGTATGCAAGGCTGAAGAGTAGCCTACATGGACGGTATGAGCAGCACCAACGACTACTAATGCAACCACATTCGGGCCAGGTGGGCAGCCTCCATTACGCAAGAGTAACCTTTCGAGTGGTCCCTCGCATAGTCGAGGGGCGGTTTTTGGTCTTTAGGGAGCACATCTGCGAATATGACACAGGATCAGTACCCAACCTGATTTACGGCTTGAGCCGGACTTGCTGCCACATGCTGTTTGTTGCTGCGGACATTGGGCCTTGGACGTTTATGAAGGCTCGACAATTACAAGAGCTGCCTCATGAGCTTTGCCTTGTTCACGTTGTGTGCACCTGTAGAACGGAAACCAGGATCGACCAATACGGCACGACAATCCGCACGCGGACTTGGGAGGATTTCGGTACCGAGTTCTCGTCTCTCAACACGATTGTCCTTTACGACTACGGTACTTGTGAGGGGCCGGCGAGGGTTCGGGATCTGTACGAATCCACCATAGATGACCTAGACTCCTTCTACACGACGCAAAGCGTTCCATGGCCGGAGCATGGTTCTGAGCCACAAGATGAGTCACAGCATGCGAGCAGCCAAGAGAAGCCAAGGCGCGATGAGAAAAAGAAGGTGCGGAAACAGTCAGACGAGACAGACAAGACAGACAAGACAGAAAAGGTCATGGAGGCAACACGCTGGGCGAGGCTCAAGGGCCGGATCAAGATGATACTTGGCTTCCTAAATAGGTTTAGCGTACGACACAAAGCCGGGATGACGATGACGACGACGACGACGACAAGCAGACCTCCGACGCCTCATCCTGCCGCACCGCTACAGCCGCTGAATCTGCGTCTTGTGCGCGCTCGGGTGTAATAATGATGACAAGGTCTTGAATGTGCGTATCAAAGACAGTTTTCTGTCGGCTCAAGGCTTGGCTTCATGTCGTTTAGCAGGCGTGGCCGTGCTCCTTGGCAGGTAGGGTTTCCTTTTGCAGCAGATGCGGACCCCCCTCGCCGTCAAAAAGGCATGCTGCTAACTAGCAGGTCAGGAATGTCAGGAAGCCAGCCGCACGCACATGCTTTACTTGCGGAAGACGAAGCGCTCGTTATTCGTCCGATTACGGAAGCAGGCTCTCGGGAGATGTAGATTGTCAAGGCGGGGGAAGATGCTGCAATTAGGCAAAAAGGGTCAATCCGGGACCCACCCCAACAAGTTAGGTATTCCCTAATTAGGCTTCTAAATCTCATCTACGCCGCTTGGCCGCTTCTTGTACACAGATTGAAGAATTGTCCCGCGGCGTCCGGCCGCTTCCGAGTTTTGTTTTGAATCCTGGCAATTTTTAGAGAATAATTCTAATTCCTTTTATATATCTTTGTTTCCGTGACTTTCTGGTTCTGTTCTGACTCTTCATTCTTTTTTTTACTCGTTAACAGACACCAAGGCCAAAAAAATTCGCCTACTCTCTTTGTAGACTCTTCTTATATTCATCATTTTTACCGGTTTTTTTTTTTTTCGCCCATGGATTTGTTTCACACTCTTGTTACAATTTTCGACTCCTTCACATAAAGAAAAAAGAAACAAACAAACAAAAATGTCCAGCAACACTTGGACAGCGCCAGGGACGCCACCCGCAGCGGTGCACGTCTCTGGACAGCAGTCCAGCAGCACCGCCATGTCTCGCCCAGCACACAGCATGAGCAGCGAGGAAATCTTGAAAGAGCTTCGCGCAGATGCCTCGTCCGGCTTGTCGTCCGATGAGGCTGAGCAACGGTTAGCCAGCATCGGCCGCAACGAGCTCGAGCAGAAAAAGGGTGTGCAGCCAATCAAAATATTCATTGAGCAAATATTCAATGCCATGACATTGGTAAATGACCAAACGGGATGATTTATAGCGATATGGGCTAACATGCTTTTTTTTTTTCTTTTTTTCTTCAGGTGCTGCTTCTCGCACTCGCCGCCAGTTTCGGCATCCGGGCCTGGATAGAAGGCGGTATCCTCGGTGGCATTATTGTCCTCAACATATTCATCGGTTACTTTCAAACACTGCAGGCCGAACGCACCATTGATTCGCTGCGAACGCTCGGCAGCCCTACCTGCAACGTCTTTCGAGATGGTGCCACCGTGACCATTCAGACGGCCGAGGTGGTGCCCGGTGATATTGTCCATCTCAGCACTGGCGACTCTGTGCCTGCGGATATCCGGCTGTTTGAAGCAGTCAATCTTGAGGCTGACGAGGCCCTTTTAACTGGCGAAGCAGCCCCCGTGTTAAAAATGCCCGCTCTCGTGTTCGACGAGGACACGGGCCCCGGCGACCGCCTCAATGTCGTCTTTAGCTCTACTACAGTGACCAAAGGTCGCGGGCGCGGCGTTGTTTTTGCTACCGGAATGTCCACGGAGATTGGTCTCATCGCGAGAGCTCTTCAGAGTTACGGCAAGGCGGCTGTTCAGGACACGGGGGCTACAGATTCCTTGTTCAAGAGAGCCTGGAAATCTGCCGCTGGAGCCCTCGGCGAGTTCTTTGGCCTGACTGTTGGCACTCCCCTCCAGAGAAAGCTCGCGCAGCTCTTTCTTGGACTCTTGGGCTTTGCCATAATCTGCGCCATTATTGTTCTTGGAGCAAACAAGTTTAACACACAGACAGACGTCATCCTCTATGCTGTCACCACGGCCATTGGCACCATTCCCGTCTCGCTTCTCCTGGTCCTCACTGTGACAATGGCTGCCGGAACCAAAAAGATGCTTCAACGCCATGTCATTGTGCGAAACCTTTCAAGTCTCGAGGCTCTTGGTGGAGTTACTAGTGAGTTGCGACCTTTTGACCTATCCCCAAACAATCGCTCACATGGATACAGATGTCTGCTCCGACAAGACCGGCACTATAACCCAGGGCCGCATGGTTGTCCGCAAGGCCTGGCTTCCAGCCACTGGCACATACTCGGTCGAGACCACCAACGACGTATACAATCCGACTGTTGGTCATGTGTCCTTTACCAACACAGAACCCAAAGACATGGAACAGACAGACAAATCCGAGTCTCGCAAGTCCATCACCCCGACGGAGCATGTAGGTGCAACGCCTGCTCTCCAGTGGTACCTCAACGTTGCGTCACTAGCAAACCTTGCCACTCTCGAGCAAGGCGACGACGGCGAGGAAAAGGACTCTGGGGAGTGGAAGGCTCGCGGAGCACCGACGGAGATTGCAATCGAAGTGTTTGCGTCACGATTCGGCTGGAATCGCATTGTGCTTTCCGAGGGCCCCTCTGCCAAATGGAACCACGTTGCCGAGTTTCCATTCGACTCGGACGTCAAGAAAATGTCAGTCTTGTTTCGCGACACGGAATCTCAGCAGACTCATGTCTTTACCAAAGGCGCTGTCGAGCGCGTACTGGACATTTGCACCAAGATTGCATTCCAGGATGAGGTCCGCCATCTGACAGCAGAGACCAAGGACAACATTCTGGCCAACATGGACGCGCTCGCCAGCCAGGGCCTCCGCGTCCTCGCCCTGGCCCACAAGATCAACGAGACAACGACGGAAATCTCCGCCTCCGACTTTGCCTCTGGCGCGACGACGACGACGACGACGACGACGAGCAGCCCCTCGCGCGATGCCTTTGAGCACGGCCTCGTGTTCCGCGGCCTCGTCGGCATCTACGACCCGCCGCGTCCCGAATCTGCCCCCAGCGTGCGCGCCTTTCACGAGGCGGGCATCGCCGTGCACATGCTGACTGGCGACCACCCGCAGACGGCGCGCGCCATTGCCCAGGACGTGGGCATCCTGCCAGCATCCAAGGCCGCGGAGGAGGAGGAGGAGGAGTCATTGTCGTCGCTGATGACGACGGCGCAGCGCTTCGACGCGCTGTCCGACGCGCAAATCGACGAGCTGCCTCGGCTCCCGCTCGTCGTGGCCCGCTGCGCGCCCAGCACCAAAGTGCGCATGATTGAGGCGCTACACCGCCGCGGCAAGTACGTCGCCATGACGGGCGACGGCGTCAACGACAGCCCTAGCCTGAAGCGCGCCGACATTGGCATCGCCATGGGCACCGGCTCCGACGTCGCCAAGGAGTCTTCTGACATTGTGCTCACAGACGACAACTTTGCGTCGATTCTCAACGCCATTGAGGAGGGCCGCCGCATTTTTGACAATATCCAGAAATTCATCCTTCATGTCTTGGCGGCGAATATCGGCTTTGTCATTTCGCTGCTCATTGGTCTCTCCTTCAAGGACCGCCAAGGCGTGTCCGTGTTTCTGCTGTCCCCGGTCGAAATCCTCTGGATGCTTCTCGGCACCGGCGCCTTCTCAGAGACTGGCTTGGGCTTTGAAAAGGCAGTGCCAGACATTCTGAAGCGTCCTCCTCATAATGTGAGTTTTTTATCTGTCACTGAAAAGAAAGGGACTGTAGAAAAAAAGGAAAAAAAAAAAAAAAGATTGCTAACCTCCAATCTCTAGCTTAAATACGGCGTCTTTACTCCCGAATTCGTTCTCGACATGGTGGTATACGGCATCCTCATGGCAGGCTGCGTTCTCGGCTCCTTCACCGTCGTCATCTTTGGCTTCGACAACGGAAACCTCGGCGTCGACTGCAACAACCGCTACTCGACCGCTTGCGACGAGGTTTTCCGCGCACGCTCCACCTGCTACGCCACCATGACTTGGATCTTCCTGCTCTTTTCCTGGGAGCTCATTGACTTTCGCCGATCCATGTTCTACATGCCCAGGGGCATCGGCGCCTGGGCAGGCCACCTCTGGAGCAACAAGTTTTTGTTCTTTTCGGTAACGGTTGTGTTTGCCATTGTTTTCCCGACCATTTACATTCCTGGGCTGAATCATGTCGTGTTTCTGCATACCGGCATCACTTGGGAGTGGGCAGTCGTCTTCATCTCCGTGGGGGTGTGGATGACGGGCACCGAGTCTTGGAAGTGCATGAAGCGTGCCTACTTTCGTCGCACAGCGCCAAAGACCGAAACCGCTCCAGGTATTAGTGTGGTATAGATTATAGACTGCCAAGAAAGAAGGCAACTTTTGTTGTTGGGCTCAAGAGTATAGAGGGTTGGGGCCAAAATAGATGCGCGATTGGGATAGAAAGTCACACCTCACGGGCAACGCCTAAGCAGACAGTACATAAAGCAATAAAATCCACACAAGTTTGATACATGAATCACTTTCACCGTCATCATCAATCCATTGATAATTTCTGCTTTGGTGTATTTTTGGGCTAGGATCCTTGTATACAACATGAGATCAGACACGCTCTACAGGCTGACCCGGTCGAATTGCGTCTCTTGAGAACTTGTATACTTTGCTTGGCTTCGTGAAAGCCACCCTGTAGCCACCTCCTTGCTAGAGATGCAGCGACTGAAAGTATAATCAATGTGACTATCGGTTGGCAGCTGATTGCGCGCATTTCCTTAGCTCTGTATAGAGGGTAAATCGGGTTTTGTCCAAAAGACGTGAATGCGACGTAGGCCTTTGTCAATTCTATCCTTGTATTATTTTCCAACACATCAGGCCACCTGAGCTTGGCCCACTCAAGTCGATTTCGTCGATTTCCGTACCAGGTGCTGATGTGATAGAAATCGGGTTGGGCGACGCCGGGTGGCAAGGAGATTGGGTGAGCCAGAAGGGATGCAAACTGGCTTTATGACAGACTTGAAAATTGGACCGGGAATAGTCTCGGGATGCATCTGGCTGTGAACTCTTTTCCGAAGAGATTGCAAAGCGTGAAATGAAAGGCCAGACATTTGCAACCAACAGAGTTCCTTCTCAATTGCCAACCGCAGCGAGCCGTGATCGCTGGATGCGGCAAAAGTCCCTTCAAGAGTGATTTAGATGAGCTCAAGCAGGCCCAGACCATCGACCATGCCTCTGTGTTTTGGCCCAGGAGCTCCAGCAGCAAAGCCAGACCAATCCAATACCGTCCTCACAATTCTTCTCGTGGACGCCCAGTCAAGAACGTGACTTGAAGAGGCATATGACAATACGCATTGAAGACCTCGCATCATTGTCCCGAGATGTGCAATGCGTTGCAAAGTATGAGATGCCCAATCACACTATGAGTCGTGCTGGAGGCACCATCAAGTACCGGTGAATCACTTCGGTCACTTAGCCTTGCACCTCACACAAGCAGGAAATTCATGTCTGGATCCTTCAGCGCCTGAAGCCAGCTACGAGAATCCGTTTTCTTGTCTAACCCCCAGATGACTGGCAAGGTCTCCATTGCTGTGTAGAGAAAGCCCCATGGGCAGTTGACCACAAGGCGCTGTAGTCTATCCATGACCCACTGGCGTTGCTCGTCACCTGTTTCCTCCGCGCCGACAATAAAAGTTGGCCACGTTGTCGCCTTGAAGTTGGGATCCTCGTCCGGAATACTCGCGAGATGCTCGTACAGCTCTCGGCTTAGAGATTGGGAAAATTCGGGCCCAAGAGCGGCACCTACCGCTGGCACGGCCTGCAGAATGTAAAGGCAGGCCGCGAGACGGTGTGCAGAGCCGGCGTGGATGCGACTTTCGATTGGAATGCCGTGAAGGTACGATACTGTCCTGGCATCGTTTGCCCAAGCGACAATGTCAAAGCTTCGTGCTTGCTGCAACAACGCTAGCCCGACCGCTTCAATCTCGGCAGGCAATGCCGTCTCGTCTTGGTCTTGCAGATTGGAAAGTTGAGAAGCTCCGTGAAGAATTTGCAGGATGCCTGGTGGACAGCACAGGTAGCTGTTTGCAGCAGCGCGATCAAGAATCGAAGGAATTCGCGACGCTTCAAAGGACTTTGTCTGGAATTTCATGGGCATGAAAGCCGAGCCCAATATGAAGTAGCTGCAGTCTGTTAGCGGTGCGATTGCGCGATAGGTACATGAAAACTTACATGAAGCAGTCAGATAGCATATAATTTCTCAAGGTATTATCCGTCGACGCTGACGGCTCAAGAAGTGACATGATTCTGCCAGCGCCTTCCAGGTGAGCTTTCCAGCCATGCTTTCCAGACTCTATGAGCTCAACATTGACAAAGAAAAGAGCCGCAGCCAGAGCAACGTCACCACCTATCGCATCAATGTTCTCAACAGCATCGCGCATAAGAAGCAGCGCTTTGTGCTTCGCCACCAATGCATGTTGCAAGGCTTGTTGGGAGGCATTCTGTCGACTGGAAGCAATCATGTGATTCTCTTTTATTGTAGGCAATGGCGCCTTCATGAGGTTAGACATGTGAGCGGCAGACGCTGCAACAATGATGTATTGCAGTAGAGGATGTGCTTTTGTGAGAGGTAGTAGGCTGCGAAATGGGTTTTCTGAGGGTACATCATGAGAGACCAAGTCCTTGCACACACGGTTCGTGACTGTTGGTTTTGTCAGTAAATGCGCTTTCAATGATGAACAAGTCATCACATACAGTATGACAAGTAATAGCGATGAGACTCGCCGAGATCCTGATATAGAGGGTCAACGAGGATGTAGGGCATCTTTAGCTCAGACTCGAGCGAAGTCGCCCGTGAGCTGACAAGCTGCATCTGCTCGGGAGGGGTGTCCGGCGGCGGCGTTGATGGAGAATTGGGAGTTTCTGGTGAAGAGATATCCGGCGTGTAGCCGACCTGTTTCGGTGAGTGGACAGGTGACGCGAACGATACCGACGACACTGTCATGACAGCACCGCCAGCAGGGACGGGCGCACTTGACGTGCGGCCTGCGAGCTTGCCCCGACTAGCCACTGCGCCGGTCCAGCGAAACAGTTTCCCGTATCCGAGGCATTCCTTTCCGGCGTTTATACACTTGTTGCAGTGTGGGTACGAGCGGTCACATCTTAGCCGCTGCCGCCTGCAGTTGTGGCAGGGCTTTGCGGGAGTCCCAGCCTGATTCATGGGGACAACCGTTTGACGCCTGCGGCGCGCGAGGTTCAGCGGTAATATTGACAACAGACGTGTTCAGAGGCGCGTTTAAGCGGAACATGCGTCACAGGGCTGGGCGACTCAATCCATGCCCTGGCAACAAATGCCCCCCGCGACATGTCCTCGAACCACGATTGATGATGTGCCCGCTCGTGCTTGATAAGCTTGATGACGCCGTTGGGTAGATGGGCACTAGTCCTAAAGAGGCAGCCAAGACACAAGTCCAGCACGCGGAGGGCGAAAGCCAAGTTGGTACGTACCTTTCACGAGCCACCTCACTCTCGGGCCCCAGCCACATCACTAGCCACAATTGACTAAGCAATCGCCTCAGTCTCAAAATTGCAGAGGCTTGCTTTCCGCACACTTCGCCCTGCCCACTGCGCATCATCTTACATGTATCACATCGTGAGATTTCAAATAGACTGCCTCAGCATCCCCCAAGATTGCTGTTTCAGATCTCTCGGGACGTCTGGCTGCGGCTCTCGTCGCCTACTGGACAGCGTCGCAGACCAAAAGGTGTCGCATCGCGTCCGTCACACGAAGCAGTGGCAATTGCCGGCTTCCGCATACAAGGAGCCTTTCGGAGAGTGTTTCATCTTGGCATGCATTGTTGTCGGCGAAAGTTGGGCAGATGGCGCACACAATCTTGACACCTCTCCACCGGCACCACGGCGTCGGCCCAGCCTTGCCGAGTAACTAGCTCGAGTCTGTTATTCTGGCCGTCTTTTGAAACAGCTGGCAGAGGCACTCAACACTGCGACACCGGACTCGGAGTCTTGCCCGTATTACACAAATACTGATTCTCCGGAAGTCTCGGAGATTCCAATCTATTACACACGCCCAGATGAGATGAACAGCGTAGTTTCACATTTCCCTGAACTCGGTGTTCGAGTGTTGATGACCATTCATGCGTTGCTCTTTTCGACAGCAAAGCGGGGAGGGACAAGCAAGACGGCATCAACACCGAGAGTACACATTCCCACAGGGAACTCTGACGGGCATCGCTTATTAGTTGCCTCGAACGACGAAAATCATCGGCGACCGCCGCCTATAACAGAAGCAGCACGATATGATGTGATTGCCGTATTATACGCCGCGACATATGTATTGAACTAGGATGTGCAAAGTCAAAAGCCGCACCCCTCCCCCGTCGCGCATAATCCTCGCGAATAATACAGCCCCAAATAGGCCCAGTATACCATCGAGTGCATATTATTCATTATTCAGCACCTTGCGGCCAATGGACCAGCAAGAGCCTTGCCGCTTGCCTCTGTTGGAAGAGCTCCCCAGCCTTGGCTTCCGCTGTGGCTCTTGTGGCTCTGAATACAGAGGACTTTTGCAAATGGGGCGTTGTTGACCTGCGACGTGCTTCCTTTTTTCCTGTGTTCCAACGCTTTGACAGCAATTAGTTCATGATGACGGACGGGGTGCCTCGTGGCTGGAGAAGGTAATCAACACTGGACGAGCGCCCCCTCCCCGCCCGTAGCTGCAGACTGCGATATCCCACATCGGACGAGTCTTGCTTGACCTGAACAGATCAGCGGAGACAAAAGGAAGAGAGGCGCACACCTTCATTTGTTCTCGACTCTTCTGCATGCAAGGTTACGGGCTTGGCCCTACTTGGGCTGGGCTTGCGTCCTCTTCCTCTGCGATGTGATGACTAGTTGGCTCGTTCTGCAAGGGGGGCATGGTAGCGAGGTGTCGAGCGCCCCTCAATCTATGACAAGCTAGTGAATAGGCGTGAGAGTATCATGATATATTACCGCATCCTGGCCTGCAATCCCTCTGTGCAGGACTTTTGACCTAGATGGCGTAGTGCATGTAATACGGGGGGCCATGACTGCCTGCCCGGCGTCGTGCTGAACCTCCTTGCTGCTACATAAAGTGATGATCTATGGAGTAGTGGGAGACTACCGGCATAGACGCTTTGATAGTCCATGTGCGTTGCAAGTTGTTGTTGCAGTGCATGGCAATGAAGAGGCCTGCTGTACCAGTACGTGCCATGGTTGGCCCGGGGCAGCAGTTCGTGTGCCGCGAGACCAGGGTGTGCCCGTGTAGGTAACGTGGCAAAAGCTTCTAAATAGGCAGCCGGTTCTGCAATATCCCGCCACAAGTCTCTTGCACTGCATGTCGCTCTCGTGCCTGGCGTGAGTATGGCTTGGCAGGTTTTACGTCGATAGTAAAGCAGCGCACTGAAGCCTTCAACTTGTTTCCGCGGCAGTGGGAAGAAAGTGACGAGATCATGTGTAATACGACTGATGTGTTGTCTTGACGTGTCCTAGTCTTTGCACTAGTCTTCGGTTTCTCACCGAAGACTAACGTAGTTTTTACCACCTTTGTTGGCAGAATGGTTCTTGTCATCCCGGGATACCTGGTCGAGCCATACCCAAGACCCCGTAAATTCTCTATACGTCAAACTGCGCGTATTGAACTTGCTCTGATGACTACACATAGCTTGAAGGTAGCTAGCTGCTCGGCCAACTTGCATGGGGTAACGTCGTCTACTGTTCTGCATCAGATCATCATCAAACTTGGCGGACAGTGGATAAACTCGCGCGGCCAAGAAGCCTAAATGGGACAGAGAGAAGAACACATGGACCTCCGCAATACCCGAACCTCCTTACATGAAATTGGTCATACCAATGGTCGTTCCCACTCGGGAATTGGAAGAGGTTACGCGTGGTATGGCCCCGATGCAAGGAAGACGAAAGCCAGCACATCAAGCAGCCTTGGCCACAATAGGTGCGCGAGACAAGAGTTGGCGCGTATACGTAGTGTTGCCCTTGCCGTTCAAGACTTGTTTTGGGTAGGGCGTGCGTGCTCGTCTGATAAGTCACTGTGATTGTCAGCGCAAGTAATTTATTCCACGAGCCCGGCTGCAAGATCTCGCCGGGCCGATTTCAAAAGTCCTGGTGAGGCTTGGTCTGCTTCCCCATGTACCGCTTTGCCAGAAGCCGCAATCAACGGCGTTATGGGGCTAGCAGCTCATGATCTGAGGCGAGCAAGGTTGAGTGCTTACCGACGATGCAATGGATGCAGGAGGGCAGGTGGATGTCCACCTGAGAACGCGGAAAGCACGCAGATAAATTGGAGATATGATTTGACGACCCCCCCCCCCCCCCGGGAAATTAAATGCAGGAGTTGTAGAGTATTAATCAATTTTCAGGTGAATCTAACAAAGTTTAGGAAAGGAGGAGCCAAGTTTCTGGGAGTGAATTGGAAGTTCGACCCCAACAGGCGCGCCGCAGTGGTGTGCATGAGTGGCCTCCGCGTCTCGAGTTTTACAGAAGGCTTGGCAGCCGTGGAGAGTTTATCAATGTTACAAGTCATATTATGAAGAGGAACTACGGATGCTGGAGCAATTTGTGTGCCAAGTGCCAGGTTGTATGCGGCAAAGAACATCAGTGGGCTCGATAATCGGGCTGAGACGGGCTGCGAGGGAAGCTTGTTTTGTCCAAAAGCTTTCTTATCGTGAGTTGAATATTGTGAGAGAAAATTTTAGGGGTAACACAGAGACGCTCCTCATCAAACATGGCTGACCGGATGGGTATTTGGTCCGAATTTCTCGAACCAGGTTCGTATAACTGTCTTCTTCAGCACACGTGGAGCATGACATATAGCGCCAGGAACATATATAGCCTCTTCGGAAGAGCGGATCCAAGCATGAATTGAATAAAAAAGAGTAAACATGTATTATTACAAGGTAAGAAGCTGGCAGGCAAGCAGTGGGCCCGATATAGGAAGCTGATATGATGTTGGACGCGTGGGACTTGAGCGATCGGTTGTACATTGTGCCGAGAAGGGTATTGCTTGTCCGTCTACTGTCAGGGAGAGGCTGGCTGGGTTTACAAGAAAGCGAAATGTGTCGTGTTTCATGTCAGAGCATCATGTCTAAGAGTGCAGAGGAGGTCACCAAGGGGAAAACCCTCGGTCTCGAACCTTGAGAGAAGAAAGTGACGTGAGGAGCGGCGTGATGTGCGCGCAGCTAACTAGCTGTCTTGGAGAATGGAGGCAGAGTCGGAGATTTTGTGATCGACCAAGTAGTTAGAAGCTTTGTATTATTTAGGGAGTCAACCCCGAGAGAAGATGCTACATTACACCGTGATAAACAAGCGATGGCTGTGTGTTAATATGGACTGTTACAGGCACACCTGCCTGTGACTGAGACTGGTTAGTGTACCCAGGCAGAAGAGGCTAATAATTGGTAAATGGGGACAAATTACGGATTAGTCCAGGACAGGATCACACAAATAAAAATCGAGCCGATATCAAAAATATAATGGCAATTATAAAAACATGAGCCAAATAGGCAACGCGAGTAATAATGAAAATGATATTAATAATGATATTAATAATAATAATAATAATAATAATAATAATAATAATAATAATAATAGTACGGATTAGTAG
>JAPERH010000874.1:0-28059 GCA_030411535.1 Beauveria australis
ATATATATATATATATATGTATAGTGACATTTGCTGTAGCCGTGGTATCTTGCCTTGAACATACTCTTTCTACCTTCCGAGTCGGCTTGATCTTTTTCTTTTAGAAACGGCCTATGCATTCTCGTGGCCGCGCTTGCTAAACTGCACTTGAAATGCGGCATCAGGTGGCGGTTGCTATATCTACTCAGTGAGTCTTTCAAAGCCTCAGAAACAAAACAAAACAGCTAAAAATGTGTTTATTTTATTTTTATTTTTATTTTCGTTTTTTTCTTTTTGTAAATCCAGCCGTACTTTTTCACTGGTGCAGCAGGCCGCCTTTCAGCCGCGTAAATTGCATCTTCAGCTCCTTTTTTGGCGAAGGGAACCACCTGAAACCGGCCAATCGGGGTCGCTGTAATCTAAGCATCCCGCCTCGGCTCAACAGGCGATTTAGCTGGTGTGATTTGATGACTGACAATGGGGTGACGGAACTACTGAAACAGGCCACTCCTCATCATTCCTGGCCATTTTGAAAGGGCATCAATATCAGCCGCCCGCCTTTTCAATCAAAGCTTTTTTTACTCAAAAGCTCGTTCCAACATGTCCATTATTGGCACTCTTGCATTTGGGACGGCATGTCTCGCGACCACGAGCTTCTTCAACTACTCGCCATACATGACCACGACCTCGGCCCCAGCGTCGCAATGGGCAGACGCGCCAATCCCGCTCGTGGCCACGCCGCAGCACCTCACAGAAAAGGTATGGAACGGCCCGCTTGCATTCTGGCCATCATGGTAAAAAAACAATAACAACAAAAAATGGCTTGATCTGAAAAATTGACGTCCGTCTCTAGACTGATCTCTTTACGGCCGGCGCCACGCACATGGCCCTCGTCCACAATGCCTTGATCCGTGGCTTCAACTCCATCTACCAGCAAGCCCCCTACATCGACGAGCAGCTCTCGCACGACTTTATCCAGTACTCGCTCACATGGGCCTCGTTTGTCACCTCTCATCACCACGATGAAGAAGACAATCTCTTTGGAAAAGTGTCTGACCTGCTCGACGACAAGACCGTCTGGGCGGAGACGCACAAGGAGCACGAGGCCTTTATCGACGGCGTCGTGCAGTTCCAGACCTACCTCAAGGACCTGTCAACAACGTCTTCATCCAAGCTCTCGGCAGACGAGCTGCTCCGCATCATGGACTCGTTTCGCGCGCCGTTGGGCGACCATCTCCACAGCGAGGTCCAGACGATTGCCGCGCTCGCCGCGCATCCCAAGGCCCCGGCCGAGGGCAGCGAGGAAGCCGCCGTCGCCGCCCTCGTCTTCAAGACGTGGGGCAAGAAGACGGTCACAAAGGCGGGCGTGCTGGACGTGGTGCCGTTCTTCTTCCTCAACCTCGATCGCACGTTTGAGGGTGGCCGGTGGGCGCACTGGCCGCCGATGCCTGGCCCGATTCGCTGGATCCTGACAAACGTCGTCGGCACGTACTACGGAAACTGGTGGCGCTTTGCTAGCTGCGGCGCGGATGGCAGCCCGAGAGAGCTGTTTGCGCTGGAGCTGCAGGCGAAAAAGACGGAGCCGGCACAGGATTCGGCTGCGACGTCGGCTGGTGAGAGCCGTACCGCCCATGCTGATGAGCTGTAGAGTGAGAAGCCCGCGATATGGGGCTGAAATGGCTAGGCATGCGCCGTTATGAATAAAGGGACTGTATTATCTCCAAATTATTGCATTTGCTCCAAGGGAGTCGCTAACCGAATCTTGAACCATTAAAACCATTGTAACCATCTTGCTGAAATCACCATTACCACGACCCGCGACCTTTCTGCTTGATGTTTGCTTAACCGCAGCAAACAGTAGCCTCCTTGGTGCCGCTTGGTTCATCTCTGCCGCAATTGTTAATACAACTAGCGGTAAATTGGCATCCAACAAATTTTCACTTACGACACGGCAATGGGCTCCCAGTTGAAGGCCATGTAGCCAATGAATGCGCCGAGGACGATGCAGAGGAGAATGTAGCCATTGTAGTACATGGCGAACCTGCCGTTTGACAATTCTTCGGTTAGCAATCTGGCTTCGCAACACTATTTTGTGCCCTCTCGGCCTGCCAGAGACGGGGGACAAGACTCACAGCATGACAATGTAGGCGGTTCCAAACTGGAGCATGTGCAGAGAGGCGCGGATGGCCTGCTGCACCAGGCTCGGGCGGAAAGGCGGGATCGGGGCGCAGGGGGCGACGACGCCCTCGGAGCTGTCCTTGCGCGAGGCCGCGGCGCCGCCGTTTTGGGCGCGGAACTTGGCAATGTGCTGGCCGGTGATGAAGCGGTCAAACTCGCGGGTGGCGCGGCGGAGAGCCTCGAGGGCGACGACGAGGATGAGAGCGAGGATGCAGGCGCCGGCAAACTGGCCGTTGGTGGAAATGTAAAACTGCTCGCTGAAGAAGCAGCTGCCGATGGTGTTTACGTTGAAGAGCATCTAGAGAAGAAACAAATTCCATGGTTAGTTTCCACCCGTCTTCAAGTCTTGTTTCGACATGGGCGTGATGAGAGAAGCTTACGCTAATCTGGCACTGTCGGCCGCCGCTGCCGCCCATGTCCATGCCGCCGTGATCCATGCCGCCGTGGTCCATTCCGCCGTGATCCATCTTGATGTGGTAGAGTAAGCGGTTCGTCGGTAAACTTTTATTGTGGTTGGTAAGTTATAGGTTGTGCGGAAAAAGTCTGCGGATGAGGAAGATCCGAGGGGAAGATGTAGTTGAAAGCAGAAGATAATGCAGAGGTGTAGATTTTTTTGTTTTTCTTCTCCAGCCTACAAAGTGTAGAAAAATAAGCAGAGACTTCTGAAAACGGTCGAGGTGGGAAGGTGAGGAACTTTATCACCACGTCGCAGCTTTCCTACCCAGGTACGGATAGACAATGGATCCTCGGCCTAGCCTTGCCTCAGAAAAAAACCTGCTCACAACCCCTCAAAATGCCAACGCCTGCGCAAATTGATTGCGTGTTTCTCCGTGTTTTATTACTTTTCTGTACGAACAGGTCCCGCGTTTACCCTTGTACGAGCAAGTGGGCAGGGTCTGGGCAGGCAGGTAGCCCGGAAAGTCACCCAGCCGTCGAGCGCGCCTTGGAACATGAAATTGTCACAGTATCAAAGAAAGCAGCACTTTTATTTCAAAAACCCTTGTGGGTATATTTTCCGGGCTAGAACAAAAATGGTTCGCAGTGTCACACCACAAGCGCAGGATTGAGCAGGTTTCCCGCTAGATAAGTGGCCGAGATCAGACGTGGCTGCCAAACTAGCGGACGGGAGCAGATGCGAAATGCAAGCCTCCTTTATTTATTTATTTTATATATATATATATATATTTTTTTTTTGCCTGCTGCTTGCTAAATACTTGCTCGAGCGCGCGAAAACGGCCAACAGCGAGCGACAAGAACAAGAATAAAAAGGCCTATAATAAGTTAATTACCAGTGCAGTTGCAACTTGGCGAAAACGTCAAAGCTTCTTGTTTTCCATTGACTAGCTAATCGAATGTCTGCGACACGGATCGTCGCATCAACCCCGACGAAGCACATCAATGATGTGAGACGGCCCCGTAAAACCTTAAAAACCAGCTAGGTCACCAGCAAGGCTGCTATTGTGCATCCACAGGACTGCACCGGATCTCGGGACATGGATGTTGTTTTCTTTGTATTTATAGAGCTTGATCTGGCAGACGATCTAGCCTTTTCAATTGTTTATTCTTTCGGGACACTTTGTCATGGTGGCAGCATAATCAAAACAAAGAAATGCAAGCCGCATCGTGGTGGCGAGTCGCGACCACCGTGTTACCCCGCCAATATCCTACCCACAACTTACAAGGGTCCTCGCCTAATGTACTTGTTATTATTTGTACAGCCAAGCAGCCTCAAAGAAGACACGTTTGACGCTGGGAAAAAAAAAAAAGGCGCCTAAAACTCCACACTCTACGAAGTAATATCACTGACATTGCATCATGTCGACGTCGCCCTGATAACACATTGCAGACTATTTAGGTAACGTCTTGTCAAATAAGCAGCGCGCCGTGGCCAAGACTGTTCAAGCACTTGGCAATATCCCAGCTCTCGTCCGCCGCTGCTGCCGCCGCGCCCGCGCTATTTGCCCAGGCCGTCTCCATGATGCTCTTGGCCTCTTGGATGGTGCCAAAGACCTGCAGCGGCCCTAGGCGGCTGACTAGGCCCCTGAACTTGTCGTGGTACTCGGGCGGCGCCAGGCAGCCGGCCACGCAGAAAGGAAACGCCATGGACTGCATCGTCTTGCCGTCCGGCAGGTCCTCCAGCAGCTCCGTCACCTTATCCACCGAGCGTCGCACGTCCCGATCCAGCGGCTGCCACCCCGAGACGACCGTACCGAGGTACAGGAAGGCGGCGTGTAGCCAGATGAGGTTCTGGATGATAAAGTTGGGCTTGGCCGCGGCAGATGCCGGGTTCAGGCTCGACAGCGGGTCGCGGATCACGGAGACGGCGCGCTCCACTGGCGTTTGCGAATAGTCCTGGTTGTCCAGGTGCCGGATGCCGGCTTTGATTACCCGGAACAAGACGTCGCCGCGCGAGGCGAGGTCCGCCATGGATAGGGTGCCTGCCTGCTTCTGCTCCTTCTTGTACGCGTCCAGCGCGGCAATGTCGCCCAGCATCCCGACGACGCAGTTTTGCAGGCCGATAAACTCTTCCATCAGCAGCGGACCGGCCGACTGCGGCTCCGTGGAGAGCTTGTTGTTGGGGCTGCTGGGGATGACGGCCTCGTGGTAGCCAGCCAACCGGGGGCGCTTCGACATGGTGATGCTCGACATGACATCAATGTAGAGCAGGTTAGCGCCAAAGAACCGCAGCGCGGCCTGGTCGGTGCTCCACGGACGCCGGATACCCATCTCCGGAGGCGGCCACTTGGGCGTCCACAACCCGTTCAGCTTCTCCGTCCACTGCTCGGGCTGCGGCAGAATCTTGACAAACAGCGCAATGGCGGCGTCGAGGTGCATCTTCCAATTCTCCTTGTTGGCGGTTGTGACTTCAAAAATGAGCATCTGGATCACGCTTTGCATCACGGAGAGACCCTCGCGAATGTCAAAGTTGTCCCGCTTGGCGCTGATGGCGTAAATGTTCTTCTGGAGCTCCTTGAGGCTGATACCCATCTGGCAGTGCAGCTGCTGGGCCATCCTATCGGTGCACCCGGCGTGCTCCTCCTCGCCGCCCGCGAGGAGAACGCCAAAGAACCACGAGGACAGCGAAATGGCTGTGTAGTAGATGGATCGGCTGCCGTGGAGGAATGCGTCAAGTACCCAGCCGCGACCGCCGACGAGGATCGGTGGCTGATAGTGGGGAAACAGGTAGGGAAACACAAAATCGACGTAGTTCATAATCAGATGCGTATCCTGCGCCGAGTCGTAGTTGCTCTTCTGTGAGCTGCCAGGTTCCATGAGCTGGTGGTGCCAGGGCATGTCGGGCGATGGACCGGTGGTGGCGCTGATGGCACTGGGCGACGTATCCAAGGCGCGCTCACTCTCGGACGACAAGACAGCCGTGTCGCTCGGGTGGGCGTGCGCGGGCTCGTCGTTGAGATTGACCATGCGGGTGCCATTCTCGAGCATGTCGAGGTACTTGCGATCGCGACGCTGGCCAGCCTGCTTCTTGACCTGTGCTTTGATCGTCTCGGCCATGGCACGCTGCTTGGGGCCGCCGTCCATCCAATCGGGCTTTTGCTCGCCGTAAAAGCAGGTGATCTCGAGGGCCGCGCAGCCGTCGCACATGGGGCGCTTCTCGTCGCACTTCTTGCGCCGCAGCCGGCAGGTATAGCAGCCCGACTGCGAGCGCACCTTGCCCGATAACAGGTTCCTGATGGCGGACATGTCTGTAGATGTTGAAAGAAGGGGCAACCCGAGGCAGTGAGCGCTTTACAAAGCGCCAGTCTCTGGCTATGCGTGAAATCCGATAGCAGTCAGAGCGTAGAGGACGAATGCTGATGAGCAGCTCGTTTGCGACAGCAAAAGACAAGCTATATAATTTATCGCGCGACAAGCTCAAGAAGAAGCTGGGGGGCTTCGGGGACGCGCCTCAGTGGAAGTCTTCAGTGGAGTTTGGCGGAGGGTGGCGAGATGCAATCTACAGTGGAAATGAGAGTCCGGGTGGGGGGTTTGGGGGGGCACTGGGGGCAAGGCATATTTAGCTGCATGATTCCCATTTCAGTCCTGTCAACTGTATAACTATCTCAGTGACTATTTTCATCACTCAGCAGCCTTCATCCCTCCAGTCAGCCTCGGCAGATGCGCCGAAAAGCATCGCCGCTGGTGCTGACGGGCTTATCTGGTGGGTTGCAGCCTGCAGGCAAAAGGAGCAAGACCGGCAACCTCATCACTTCATCGATGATAACTTTCCTGTGCTCGTCTCACTCGGCGAGTCTGAAGTCGGTGCAAGGCGTTTATTTGAGTCGGGCGATCAAGAACGAGGCTGATGGTGGAATTGAGTTGCAAAGATGGACCGCAAATGACCGATTTGCGGGACCGAGTACCACGTTGTTACCAGAATAAGGGGGGCGATCTACAATAAATGCTGACTGAATCGAACCGACGGCAGCTAAACTAAACAAGGCTGACAGCAACGGGCCGAGACTATGCCAACTTTTCTTCCAGCTAGTTACCTTTTACAAGAACAAGGGTGAGAGAGTAATATCCAAAGGTTCATTTATTCGTTTGCGGCTGTTGATCAATAAGTCTGCCCAGATTATGCCGGGCAAACTTTGATTAGGATCTCGGCCGTCAGGAATAGCAAAGTACACATTAAAATCCAACAAAAGACGCATTCAAAAGCAAATGACAATCTAACCCAAATCACACACAAGGTAACAAGACAACCAAATTCCATCTCTGCAATGCTCCCTTGACTTGCAGCAGTGCTGAAGTAGACTCTGGCAGTGAACAAGTCCGCACAAGGGACCGTCATTGATGCGGCCTGTGACTTGCTTGCCAGAGCCCTTCTTTCCTACACTTTTTGATCCGCCATTCCTCTGCTCTGACTTCGAAACAACGTCTGCCTCTTATCCAAAAGGCCCAAATCCCACCACCCTTCGATGCGCTCCAGTAGCGTCTTGCGTCGCGATCTCGTCCTGGCGGGTAGAGCGACCACGGCCTCATTCACCATCTTTAACGGCGCGTCGGGAGAAGTAGTAGCATTGATACCTGTTGTCGCTAGCACAGGCACCGGGGGTAACGGAGGGAGTGACGCGAGTGGCCGAATGGCACGTTTTGCCGTCGAGGACCTTGCTCTCTTCATCACCCCTGCTGCTGCCGGCGGAATGACGGGATAGCGGTGGCGGTGGTGAGTAGGGGAGGAGAAAGGCTCGTGATGCGGCAGCGGCATGGGCACGTTTACGATGCCCAAGTCGTCTGCCGAGTCACTGTCGTCATACTTGGCCGTCTGCGCCATGGCCGTCGTCCCCAGGCTCCTGACCTGCGGCCGTCGCGCCGCAGCAGCAGGCGGCCGCACCCTCGCCCACGCCGTTTCTCCTCCTCCCGCTCCTCCTTTTCCTCCTCCCGCATCAACTTTCCCTCCCACCGCCGCCGGCCTCCCGCCGCCACACCTTCAATCGAAATCCTTGGGCGGAGGCGGGGACTTGAGGCGGCGCCACAGGCACGCCGTCGTCGCCGTCGACAGGACGAAGAGCACGCACAGGGCGACGCTAATGCCCCAGATAGACTTGAGCTGCAGGCACGATGGCTTGCTGGGCGCCACCCACTCAAACGTGTTGCCCTCGAGCCGCTTGACGTTGGCAAAGAGCGAGCTGAGGAAGACGGCCGTGTTGCCCTTGTCGGGGAACGCGTTGCAGTTGAGGTAGCTGACGGGCTTGCCCACGACGCAGGCAACGACGATGCCGGCAATGAGGCACAGAGAATCGGCGGCCGTCGCAATGAGCAGGGGGAGAAGCGAGTCCCAGTAGAGAATGTAGCTGATGATGACGTAGACTTCAGCAAGACAGGCCTGTATTTTTTTTTCCTTGGGTTAGTCCTGCAAGTTCCATGTACTCTGCATGATTCTCTCACTTACAACAGCGAGGGTGCCGATTAGGGCGGGAGGTACCGCATAGGACGACACCACAATATCGGCCACAAAGCTCGCACTCAGGCCAATGATGATAACGAGCCCGATGAATTGCATGGCGCGCATCACAGTAAAGGTAAGACCCAAGGCCCCGAGAGCTGGAGGTGCAGCCATGATGGAAAAGGATTTCGGCGTGCGAAGCGAGAGCCGGGGTCGTGTGGTGCGATTGGCGGTGCGAAGCGGAAGGCGCTTGGCGTAGAATGGGATCTGAGCAGGTGAGCTGCTCGTGGGAAGAAGAATTTTGGGCCAAAGTGAGCTGCCTTCTCGAACCCAATTGACGGGCTGAGAAAATAAAAGAGGGAAAGGGAGAATGGACAAAGGATTGATCAAAGCTTTTGGGTGTGAATACAAAAAGGAGCTGGTCCTCGTGGAGTAAGTGCGAGTGTTGGGGAGGGACTGGGTGCCCGTGTAAGTGCAGTGCGTGAGTGATGCAAGACAAGAACTGGACAGTAACAAATGAAATAAAGCAAAGACTCAAGGAAAGAGACCGAAAAGGGAAAAAGAAAAAAAAAAGAAAAAAAGAAAAAAGAAATGTCTCGAAAATTGATTGTTTGAAGAATGTCTATCGAAGCAAAGAAAAGCGAAATTCCAGAAGAGGGAAGTCTGCCAATCTTTATACAACTCGACTCTGTGCTGCTCTGACACACCTTGCGAGGCACAGCCCTCCGCGCCGATAACTACAGTCACGCTCTACCGCAGACATGCATACCTCTGAACCCCCCTTCCCAAACCACTTCATCTTGGCTGTAAATCATGCTCCATCGAAACACAGAGATATTTTTGTTTTTTTTTCTGTTTTTCCTTGTCCGATCCGCTAGGTAGGGGCCCGTCCGCTCTCAAGTGGTTGACACGACTCGCAACTTGAGACGGGCCACTAGTATCGCCAGCCGCCGACGCCAGCCAATGACGGCCCATCACCCCCCAGTCTAAGCGCCCAACCCGTCCCATCACCAACATCAGAGGATTGCGCAACAATGCGGCGGTGGGTGGTAGGCTGACGCCGCGGGAATCGGCTCCAGCCATTGAGGCTCAATGTGTTATTTTCCCTGAGAAGCGTGCGTGCGGGAAAAAAATAATTAAATAAATGAGGGTCATGGTGCTACGGGTGCTACGGACTTGCCACCATTACAAGCGCCATGGCACGCCACAATGTTTGCGATCCATGGATCAAGAGGCCACAGAGTGGGCGAGATGAGTGGCATCCTGCGTGCCCGGATCTGCATCTTCTAGCGTCCGGATCGACAGGTCCAGACTTGCTTGGCTGCAGCCAACCTTCTTCGCGACGGCAGTTGGACATGCCCACCGAGTGACGGGTCAATTATAGTAGCACCAGGTACGCCAATCTAAAAACAGCCTATTTTGGAAAAGAAAAGATGCTTGCCCTAAACTCTACTAAAATAAATATGTGTAACCCTGCTTCAGCTCCGATTCTTCGCCAGCCCCACCCCGTCCATTGGTTCAAAGCTGCTCTGTCTGCTCCTGTATTATAGAGAGGCTTGCAGAGTCCTGATTCAGCCAAGCAGGTCGCCGGAAGCTGAGCCACCACCAGTTCCATATCCAGAGCCCCCCGTCGTTTGAGAGTTGGACGCAGAGGAGCCCCAGATGTTGGCGCTGCTCTTTTCCTTGGCCAATTGGCCCAGGGCAGGGCCGGATGTCGGCGTGCTTGTCTTCTTGATCCCGGCACTGGCCTTGCCCCACAGAGCCCCAAAGGCATCACCCCCGGCCGCCGGAGTCGCTGGCTTGCTGTTGCCCTGGACGGGTCGCGTGTTGGCCATGGTCGTAGGTCCAGAGCTTGCCGTGGTAGGCATCGTGGGCGTGCTGACTTGTGTGCTTGCCTGAGACTGGATGCCGCTAAAGTAATTGGGTCCTGATTGCTGGAAGCCAGCGGGGGCCGCAGATTTGGCCGTCTGCGTAGGTGCAGCAAATACATTGTAGTTGACGCCAGGGGCAGCCGATGTGCTTGCCGATGGCGACAGAGCGGCGAATGCTTGGGAAGACGAAGCCTGCGTGGGTGCGGCTGCGGGAGGGGCCAGTGGCTGGCCAAAACCGGTCGCGGCAGCAGAGGGCTGTGTCGAGGGCGCAGCAGACTGGAAGTCGTCGAACTCATCATCGTCGTTATTAGCGGCAGCGGGTACACTACTAGGGCCTGCGAGGTCTGCGAGTCCCGAGCCGCCGGCGGGAGCTGGTGCGCTCGACGTAGTCGCGGGCTCGTCGAAAGAGAACAGATCGACTTCAGGTTCCTTAGGCTTGGCAGCCTCGGGGGTCGTCTTCTTTGTTCCAGCGCGCTCGGTTCTGGCTCTTCTTGTCGAGCTGGCCGCGGGTCTGTCGCCCTCATCAAACTCGTCATATTCTTCGAATCTGTCTGATCGGCCGGCAGTGCCGCCTTCTTGGTAGTCACTGGATTGACCACCGAAACCACCGCCATCGCCGTACACACCGCCGGAGTATCCGCCATATGAGGTAGGGCCACCTCCTGAAGACTCGGGACCGAAACCGCCGTAGCGACTACT
This sequence comes from Beauveria australis, assembly GCA_030411535.1. Taxonomy (NCBI): domain Eukaryota; kingdom Fungi; phylum Ascomycota; class Sordariomycetes; order Hypocreales; family Cordycipitaceae; genus Beauveria; species Beauveria australis. Next base: position 10,615 of record JAPERH010000874.1, read on the forward strand.
GCCAGAGAAACCCCCGCCAAACGACGTGCCGCCTTCCACGCCAGTATATTTGTTTTTGGTGGCCCGAGATTTCTTACGCTCGGCTCTGATCCGTTCAACATCGCCTAAAAGCTCGGCGAGTTCCTTGGCTCGGTTTCGTACATTGATGCCCTGATCTTTGCCGTTTTGGTCGATGAAGTGGAATTGGCGCAGCATCTTCAGCAGGGTAATATGACCTCGGGCATCATCAACAACCCTCTCGGAACCGTGCTTGATCAAGAACTCTAGCAGCTGCAGAGCCTTATAGATCTGGCGCCAATCCTCGGCCGACTTTTCAGTGAAGCGGCGGTATATCATGGGCATAATCTCATTGAGTGTTTGGCTATGCGCAGTCAGATAAATATCACAGCTAGTTATAGCGATGCCGCTTACTAGCTGAAAGTACCGTTGGCGATTTCTTGCATCGTTGTGGACGAGGCACCCCACGGTTCGTTATTTGTCGCCTCTCGGACCTTTGAGGGTATTAGTCTTGGCCTGCGAGCCTGGTCGCATCACAAACCTTGGCCTCCATCTCTGTATAGTTCATGACAGCTGATTGCGGATTAGCAGGGGTACCTGACGGGCACCTCGGTCTGCCACATACCATTTTGAGCCTTGCGGAACCCGGCCTTGATATCATACAAGGTCAGGTTCGACACAGTGCTCTTGAGATCGTTAAAGTCCATCTTGAAGAGGCTGTCTCCGGGACCTTGTGATAAAATGGTCTGGTCCAGTCGATTGACGGGCACTTCGGGTCTTGCCAATGGCTAGTGAATCCAGCATCTATGCGCGCCTTGACTATGGCTCCAGGAGGCCGTAGTCTCCATGATCTGGACACGGTGACGTGCCTTGCCCACGATTCTGTGTCACGTGATATACAATTGACCTGGAATATCTGCACGTCAATTGGAGGTCTAATGACCAAGTGGGAGACGCGAAAACGAATGGAAAGTAATGAATGTAGTATATTCTCTATGAATTCACATCGACATCTGCAACTTTTCGCGTGATCTAGGTGATGCTGGCTCTCGTTGCTTTCGGCAGTTTGCTTTCTGGTGGCAGAAGATACCTGAAACCTTAGGCCGGAATGGCTCTGGCGCTGGGCCGGCCTCACCATAAGTTTTTCCCTCTCGAAGATACAAGCTTGCCCCTGACCTTTGCCATTAATTCTCACCATCGCACCTTGTACAATAATTTTCAACCCGACTTTACAGGTACGTGGCATCTCATTTCATCACTATCTATCATCTGCCAATTTGGCCAAAGGGAAGATACGAGGACGCCAACGGGATACTCGCCGCCTTCATTCAGCTGCTCTCAGGCGCTCTTTTCTCATCGCAGCCTCAAACAGCGTCGTCGCATCGGAAGCAATCGGCTCTTGCACCTACCTAGGCAACTGGGCTGCGCTGCGCCGCTGTCAAAGCGAGCTGTGTCTCCTCCACGCAAAGCTGGCTCCGAGGGCATGCAAAACAGCAGTCCAGGCTGATAGGTCGCACGCCATGGCAACCACGCAGTTAGTTTGTCGGCGGCTCTGGGGCCCTCCAATAAGCTCATGCCACCACCTCCGCCTCCTGCACGCCGGTGGACTCTGATCAAAAAAGTCTTGCCAATGCTGCAAGCAAAATCTGGCGTGGAGGGCAGAAAACGAGCTGCCGCAGACATGACGACAATGGCGCCAGCCGTGTGGCGATACAGCTGCTTGCCTCGGAGCATTGTTCGGCATTCGATGAAGGACTGATGCGGTTTGCTGGGCTGATGAGAGTGTTAGCGCCAGCTGTTGACTGGAGGCCAGGGCAACAAGACTAGCTCTCCATTTCCTAGAGCTGTCGCCCTGTCAAGCTCGGGCAACCGTGGGGTGCTTCCAGGGGCAGCCAGGCGGCTTCCAGGGCGACGTCTACACGTGACTGACGTACCCCTAACAGTCCCGCCTGTTTTACCCAAAACGTTGCGCTAATTGGCAGGAATATCCCGCTAATTGTTTTACCCCTCCAGAACAGGCAGAATGAAATCAGCTCTTTTCCAACCCCTCCACCTCCTACTACCCCGCCGAGCCTTTTGCTCTGCTGCTCCCAGACCTTTCACTCTTCCACAGCTTGTCTCTTCTTCCAAATCTTTCCACAAGCCTCGTTTCTTTTCAGCAACCACAGCGATGGGTAATTCCAAGGTGTAAGTCTTTGACAAGCTCTGCCTCGTCCTGGTAGGTCGATGGGTATGTCCTACTAACACGGCACTTGTAGATTCTTCGATGTCGAGTGGGAGGGTCCCGAATTCAAGGATGGCAAGCCTACCTCCACCATTAAGGGTGAGTTATTCTTGTATTTTTTGGGCCAATTTAAATCTAGCGCCTGCTCAACAGTATTCAATGTCCTCGACGGCATCTGATTGTAGAGCTCTGCTTGATGCGACTTTGCCTCCGCCGCGCGTTCTAATGCGCAGCTCCGCTGACCAACTTTCCCTATACAGCTCAGAAGGGCCGCATCAACTTCAACCTCTTTGACGATGTTGTCCCCAAGACTGCCGGGAACTTCCGTGCCCTCTGCACCGGCGAGAAGGGCTTCGGTTACAAGGGCTCCTCTTTCCACCGCATCATCCCCGAGTTCATGCTTCAGGGCGGCGACTTCACCCGTGGCAACGTACGATCCGTCCCCCGATCTGCAACCAATGTTCGTTATACTCATCATTTTCGTTACAGGGCACCGGAGGCAAGTCCATCTACGGCGATAAGTTCGCCGATGAGAACTTCCAGCTGAAGCACGACAAGCCTGGTCTGCTGTCCATGGCCAACGCTGGCCCCAACACGTAAGCAACCCCGCGGATCTCTTTTAAACACCCAGCGCGTATCTAACATCATGGCGCAGCAACGGCTCCCAGTTCTTCGTCACTACCGTCGTCACCTCCTGGCTGAATGGCCGCCACGTCGTCTTCGGCGAGGTCGCTGACCAGCAGTCCCTGGATGTTGTCAAGGCTCTTGAGGCCACTGGTTCCGGCTCCGGCGCCATCAAGTTCCAGAAGCGCCCCACCATTGTCGACTCTGGTGCTTTGTAAATAATGGGCCTCGAGCCTGTGTATCTTTAAAACATATCTGAAGTAATGAAGCTGGATAAGCAAAATGTGCAACTGGGACTTGCAAAAGAGGTATGTTGACAACTCACGAAATGCATTGTGGAATAGCGCAACGTCTTCAGCTATCTATAATATAAGCCAACCTCATGAGATGTCATTGTTGTTGATGTACACCTTTGCAAACGTGACTGTTGTTTGTCTTTGCCAAACGTCGCCGGTTGTGGTCTGGGACCCCGCCAAAGCTTTTAACCTCCAATACCGTCCCATCCCCGCCATGCAGGCTAGACATGCATTGCATGTAGGATAGCGCCCATGGTTGACGTGCGCTTGTGGCATGCACAACACCGCAGCCTGCATCACAAGTGTCTCAAAAGGTCATGATCCTGATATCTTAGCTTCATTATGTAGATGCTTCGTAATCTATGTACAACTAGCCCAAAGCGGTCATACGATGTGCCGCTGAGCGCTGCGGCCTATTTAGGTCCACATCAGCAACCTGCAATACGATGCACTATTCTGGCATTTATGCATATTCCTTTCATTTGGCGCAACATGTGAATGCCGGCTTTTTCTGTCCACGACGGGTCCGGTGTAGAACAGCTAGCGAGAACCAGCAAGGACAATGGCTTGTCATTATTTCGGGCTTCTTTTCTTCTGGCGCTGTCCTGCTCTGCGCCAGTTCGCTCGCCTCCTCGTCGTTCGAGAGAGTACAACCACGAGCCTGGATTTAGAATATATGTTCTTTTTTTTTGGAAGACTGACAGAGATAATTCTCAGTCCCCTTCATGGGTCGTTGAGACCCAGCCACGTCTTGAAGTACTCGCAATTGCTGGGCCCGACGGGGCCACCGTCCTCGCAAATGTCAAAGACTGGGCAGCGGCCACACGGCGCTTCTGTGTATGGGCTCGTGTACGGCTCCGGCCCTGTAGGGTCCTCGCGGCCTGCCCAGGGCTCGGTTGACTGCCTGGCGACTCTAGCGACCCGGTAGCCGACCTTGCCCGCGACGCGAACCGGCTCTATGAGGTTATCCCAGACGAGCACGTCAATCAGTTTTCTGACGTCCTCCTCGGATAATATGGTGTTGTTGGTGATGCCGCTGCTCGACAGCAGCCGCGCAATGTCTCGCACCGACGGATAGCCCGTGTAGCCGGCGGGCAGCGGGAGCAGTGCCTCCTTTCTTGGCGTGGCGCCGGCGGCCGTCTTGGACACTTTGGACGGCGGCTTGCTCATCTCCCGGGCGTCGCGCTTCTTGCCGCGCTCCAGGCCGCCCTGCACCACGCCCTTCTTCGGCGCCTGCGCCCGGGCCGCCCCCGACGACGACGACGACCCGGCGTGGGTGCTGTGGTAGCTGCTCTGGCGCTTGATAAAGTCAAAGACGACGCGCTGCAGCTCCTCGATGAAGGCGTCGTCAAAGTTTTGGTCCGTGTACCACGGCCCACCAGTCGCGCGGTCGCTGGGCCGGATCGAAGCCTTGATGTACATTTTTTTATTGGGATGCTCGACGTTTTTGAAGGGTGCAATCAGGCCCTTGGTCTGCAGCTGCTTCAGCGCATTCTTGAGGACCGAGTCGTGCATGTTGAGGCGCTTCTGCAGCGTCTGCGACCATATTCCATCGCCGCCGGCATCGTCGACAAGGGAGTATACCAATACTTGTTCGTCGGTCGTACACTGCTTGTACCTGTGCGAAACCGGGTCAGTTTGAAAGATGCCCAACCCCGCTCCTCTGCAAGCAAAAGGGCAGCTCTGCTGACATACTTGTGTGCTTCCTGCGCGTCTCGCCATTTCCACAGCACTTGGCCCGAGGCCTCGCGCATGGTGATGAACAGCTTGTCATCGCTCAGAGACTGCACGACACGAGCTAGCAGCATCAGGTCCTTGTTCGGGATGACGTCGAGCCGCAAAAGATCGTCTTGCGAAAACATGTCATTTTCGGGCGCGGCATCTCTGCATTTCTCGTATAACGCCTCCTTCCAGACGGCCAGCTTTGCCGCTTCGGCGTCGCCTCCCGCCGCCCGCGACATGGCTGCAGGGTTGGTGGGATGGTGGGCGGGTGTATGCCGTAGTGGGTGACTCAATGTCGGGGGCGTTGCCGGTGAGCGCAAAGTCCGCAGAGTCGGCGCAAAAGACTCTCTGTATTTCAAAGTGCTACCTCAACATTGCTGTCAGAGTTGGAAGAGACAAGGGACCTGCCGAATGATTGAAAGGCGCACAATCGCTGTAGTATTGACAAAGAAAAAAAGTTTGGGGACGATTCAGATGGAGAAGGCGACCATTTTTCTTTGGCGAACCCCACTTGGAGCTACTCTGATCAGAGTGCCGCACCACGCGCCAGTCATCGGCGCGGCGTTGCTAACCAGTAGCACATTATTCAGTGGACAAGGAGAGGGAAGATAATAGTCATATTAAAACAGGACACGCACTAATAATTTATTCAATTTCTTTCAATCGCACCATAATTTGTGATACATGGCACCAGCTTGTGCATCTGTCCTGCACGCTGATACACTGTCAAACGCCCCAACGCCGCCATTGGTAGGCCCCGGTCAACTGAACTGTTCCATGGTAGCCATCCAAGGCTAACAATATCAATAAATCCAATGGTATAGAATCACAGCGCCGCTGTCTGCATGTATAAAATGCTTGGAAGGCCGGCTAGGATGAGGAAGTAGCCGAAACTTCTTTTGTGTCAGCTTCCTTTTCCTTGTCTCCGTCAATGTCCATCGCATCTGCTGGTTGCTCCTCTTTGTCATTGATCTCGACCTTCTCAGACTTGCTTTCTTCGCCAGTCGGCTTCTCTTGATTTTTTAGGAGGCGGGCTTCGTTATCTTGCGAGGCTGGATCGTCAGCTGATTTCTCCACATCTCCGGTAGCAGCGGCAGCAGGTGCAGGTGCAGGTGCAGGTGCAGGTGCATTCTGCGTCTCCGGCTCCTCCTCTTTGATCTTTGCCTCTTCTTCGACAGGAGCAGAGTCGGTCATACCGACATCACCATCACCATCAGTCGTTTGTTTGTCGGCTGTCTCCTCGGTAGTTTCCTCGACGCGCTCCTTGTCTTGCTCCGTAGCGACGATCTCCTCGATGGTATCGTCGTTTGTATCGTGGTTGTCTTCAGCGTTGACCTCTGCGCTCTTGCCATTGATTGCTTCGTCAGAATTTCCAGTAGCCTCCTCTTCACCACCTTTGCTAAAGTCGGTAAAGGTGCGCTTGTTGCTAGATTGGCGAGTGGCACCATTGGCTCGGGCTAGCTCGTCGTCATCGCTAGGCTCAAACTCGGCACCGTTTTCGATTCGCTTGTCCCAGCGGTGCTCCGTCATTCGTACGTCCTTGTTCTCGTCTTCATCAAGATCATCAAGCTCGGCTTCCTCCTCATCAGTCATGCCACCAAACGGCTTACGTGGAACATCCTGCATTTGTACCGACGGCACCGGGCCCGTATTCCGGAGATTGTCGATTACTGCAGCAGTAATCTTTTCCAAGTATTCGCGACTGTTGGAATTTTCCATGTTTGAAGATCTCACGTTTAGCTCAAAATCGGGAGCGTAGTACTGCGGCTAGTTAGCTCGTTCTACGGCTTCAGTGCTGAGATATACGTACTTCGTAGTATTCGTTGTAGGGTAGAGTACGCTCCATCTCTTGTCCAACAAGAACGCCGGTCTCGAAAGCCCAAGTCCTAGCGACGTTTCGCATGGTATAACCACCGCCGCCAAGGACGAGGGTAGGCAGGCCAAAGCTCTTGACATAGTTCACACAGTTGGCGTGACCGTCCATACTCAGGTTGAAGCAGCCGAGTCGATCACCGGAGAGACTGTCGCCACCGCACTGCAGAACCACAGCCTCAGGCTGGTAGTATTTCATGACGTTCTCAATGACAGGCTCGAAGATGGACCTGTAGGATTCGTCGGTGATACCGTCGCGAAGCGGGTAGTTGACAGAGTAATGTTTTCCTTGGCCTATACCAATGTCGCGAAGTTCGCCAGTCCCAGGAAAGTACTCTCCGTATTTGTGGAAAGAAACAGTCATGACGCGATCAGTGGTGTAGAAAGCCTCTTCAACACCATCTCCGTGATGGACGTCAATATCGATGTAAAGCACGCGCTTCATGAATCTCAGCAGCTCGAGAATGCCTAGTACGATATCTGTTTGCATAGTTTAGCGAGATTGTGACAACACTTGAAACAACAACAGCATACCGTTGACGTAGCAGAAGCCACTGGCTTCGCACTTCTTGGCATGATGGAGACCTCCGGCCCAGTTGACGGCAATGTCGCACTTTTGTCGGTTCAGTCTAGCAGCTCCTTCCATGCTGCCTCCTGCACTGATACCGCAGAATTCAAAAAGGCCATCGAATACAGGGCAATCGTCACCAACGTTGTATTTGCCTTGCTCACGCATGTAGCTATCCATGTTGTCCGGGGTGACTTTTTGAAGGAAATCGATGTAGTCGTCGGTGTGGAATTGTGTCATTTCGCCTCGAGTCGCCGGTTTGGCGCGCTTCGTCCACGCGTTAGCGTCTTGTTGTGGCGTATGAGGTAATGCAAACTCACATATATCTCCATTTTCTGGTATAGATTATACTGCATGATGAGACTATGGGCGAGACGAATACGGTGAGGTTTCATAGGATGGCCGGTAACATATGCATAGTTGCCGATATCAGAATCGTAGAAGTATGCAACTTTCTTGGGGGTTGAGCCATTGAGGGCCACTGACCCCAGTTGGGCCATGCTTGACTCTTCTTCGCCCATCGCGATGCGCTTGACGGGGAAACTGTGCGCGCTGGTATTGGGGTGAGCTTTTGTCGAAAAGATACTGAGTAAGAAAAATGCCTCGGAGATCTGGGCGTCTCTTTTCAGCTCCGCTTGGGAATGTCGAGGGGGGGAAGCCTGGAGCAATGGAGGAGGGAAGTGGACAAGAGCCCAGAATGCGACAGTGAACTTCAGGCGGCGCGTGGTGGGTGGGAGCGGGAGCACAGCTCAACGCACCACCTTCCAGAAGTGGCGGATAAAAGTTGTTACGGCCCGTCTTTTGCCCGCACCAACTTGCACATCCCAGCCACATAAGTTCGCACGACACTACGTATTGTACGTGATTATGTAAGTGAACCCACCCTCGGATGACATGTAGCCACCTTCACTCGTGTGGTTTCTCATATTTAGCCAAACACGCCAGCCATCAACATAGCAGATCACCCCTCCTACTGACGCAAGGAGGAATGCGCCATCGTGACGTGGTAGATACGGGGCGACCAGAAGTCGATGTGCCGTCATCATCTCCTCGAGGGTTCTCTCAAACAGACTTCTACTGCCACGCACTCTCTGGTTCGTCTGATTGCTGATTGCTGATATTGTCGCTTTCGACATGGAAAACCAGCAAGGCGACGATTTTCTTCAGCAGATCATCCCTCTCAACAACCACGATAACGTTATGGCTCGCGAAGTTAGCTCTTGACCCATCTACGCCATATCAGAGAACGACCCCATTCATTTGAGCGATCACACACACTAGCTTCTGTAGCCCTTTCGTTCTCGCATCGAGGACCTAGACAGCAAGAATGTCTATATCAACATCGTCTGTCTTACACGCGCCATTCTATAAATCATTATTCCCAAGAAAGCCCCTAAAGCTATTAAGACTACTATTTACTAGCTTTATCTAAATACTATATGTATATATAGTAAAACTAATATAATTTATTATATAATTATATATACTAGCTTCTTTAGCTCTTTGTTCTCGTATTGAGGACCTATGTAGTAAGGATGTCCGTATTAACGTCGTCCGTTTTGTGGGCGCTATTCTGCAAATCAACATTCCTGAGGTCCCTAGTCCCGAGGCGGTGGAGAGGGGGCGGGCACGGCAAGCGGCAATATATTAAGCTATTGGAGCATTCGAAAAGCAAGACTGAAACAAAGCAGGCAAAGCAAATGCTTGGCGGTGATTGAACAGTTTATTAGCGGTAAATTATACCTTGGAAGTCTTCAAATTATGACCAAGTACAAGGTGATGATCCCCCACTAAAATTGGCTACTGGCCAGGGTTTCAGGCGGAGCACAATGACGTCTTCGGGAGCTTGCCGAGGCAGCTGTAGGTTTGGGAATGGGTTGAAATGATGATTTTGGCAAAAGAGACTCTGTGAACTCGGATTATTCGCAGCGCATTGCTTGCTTACGACTGTTGCCGGCCAACAAAGTTGAGATTCTCGCTCTGTCATCTCGCGTCCTAGGGAGGCAGAGAGGTATAGAGGCGAGAAACGCGAGTTGACCAAGGTCAAGATGGTTATTATTAGCTTTTTGCCGGATCTGAATGGACCCCAGTTCTCAATGCTCGACTTGCCGTGATGATGTAAATAGATGGGCCTTGTCTGAGCTGGTAGACTCGCCCACTGCGTATTAGTGGACTTGACCAAAAGCCACGATAACAGAGTCAGTCAAAGCAGTATTTTCCCAGCCGCGATACAGCAAGAGCAAACGGATACAGATGGGGAGAAAGAAGACGAAAAGTGTTTGAGACTCGTCGCCTGGGAATGGGAATTAATCTTTCCAAGTAGAATTCATTGCGCAGAGTGCAGCCTTGCGTCTTGGTTTCTAGCCGAGTCACCGAGGAGGCTATCTGCGTGCAACTTCAGCCGCAGCCATGAACCACCACCGTGCGTCATGCATGCAGAATTGGTGGGTGCAACTTGGTAAAACCAATGCGACTTGTTGCATCCTGGGGGCGGCAGCTGTATTAGTAGGCACGCACGCACGCATGGCACGTAGGTGTAAGTTAATTACATATTGCGCTGTGTGGCTTGGCAGGGCCACCATGTACCGTGTAATAATGACAGCCGGAATCTCGTCATTCATTGTATGGTTGTCTCACTAGCTAGTCGCCTAAATACGTAGGCAGCCGAGCAGCTCAAGTTCATCTCTTTGCAAAATCATCATCATCCTGACTTCATACCACAGGCCTTTGTGTACGCCCATGACCAGCCGCCAGCAGATGGCAGGCGTTGCAGGCGGACCGGCAACAGGTGCCTGTAGTGGTGACGTAGGTACCTTACTGCGCCAGGTGGTCAGCCCACTGAGCCCACCTAAAGTACAGGTGCAAATGGTGCTGCAATGTCCTGTGTTATACCACTTGTCTAGGCACACCCTGCTCTCTCTCTCCTCACGCTCAGTTGACTGAGCCGCTTTCTAATCAAATCCAAACCGCCCACCAATCCAAGGAACAAGATACAGCCCCCCGATCCCCTTTTTCCTCTGCAGAACCATTTACTTTGACCGTTTAAATCCTGTGCCCATCTCTTCTTCTTCTTTCTGCCTGCAATCACATCAAACCTTTTCTTCGTCCCTTTCTTCCTCCTCGCGTCCGGTAAAGCGCTTCGACCCCTCCATCAGCCCAACCCGTTGCTGTACGTCATCCCGCCGTCTCCGGCTGCGCCAAAACCCTCTCTCCTCAGCAACCCCGCCAAAAATCCGTTCAGGCCCAGGCCCAGCCCAGCCTGCTCCAAAACCACGCAAACTTGCATATCTGCCCTTCGACTTCATCTCCCGTCGTATCGTCAGCTTCATTCTTATCCGTCCTCTGCCTGGACGCTGCGCCGACCTTTCTCGCCTCAATCTCTCACCCAGCCTGCCAGAGGCTGCTAGAGCCTGCCAGAGCCCTCCAAACACGACTTGTCATATTCTCACTGTGTGCCACCAGACGCCTCTGTCTGTGATGCCGCCATGTCCACCATCCAGCAATTAAAAAACTTTATCCGGCACGGTAAGCCCAAATGTCATACCATGACCCGCGCCAATCTCGCATCACACTGGAGCTGCGCGCAACTTGCCCGCCATCTCGTACGCCCGGCCTTTTGACTAAATTCATATTTTCCTGTTCCAGGCAAGCAAGCCCGCGCCACGAACGAAGAGCCCGCCCGAAAGGTCGAATCTTCGCCCAAGCAGACCACGACCAGCGACAAGAGAAAATCTGCTTCAGATCCTGCCGTCTCACAGTCTGCTGCTGCTTCCCAATATTCTGAACCCGCCGAAAAAGTGGCTCGCAAAGAAGATCCCGCCGCCAACCCTACAAGTCGACGTGTCGACGACGCCAACCTGGCCAAGCTCGTTGCCGAGGAGAATGCCTCCAAATCCAAGTTTCCCCAATACCCCGGCCTAGAGCGATGGGCTCTCCTCGAGAAGATGGGCGATGGCGCCTTCAGCAACGTCTACCGTGCCCGCGACACCGAGGGACAATATGGTGAAGTCGCCATCAAAGTTGTCCGCAAGTACGAGATGAACAACATGCAGGTAAGTTTCTTTCTCATGATGTGATTCATGAATGTTGCACTGTTTTGCCTTTTCCCCGTCAATCCTGCTCATCTCACTACGCCTGCTCCCTCATGAACCATGAACTTTACCAACTGGGGGGCCTCGTGCCCTGATAGGGAAACGATTGTATGCATCCAGAATTCAAGAGGGCGCCGAAGGCTGCAGAGGTGCGACACTTTTCTCCATATCCCGCACCTGTGCTTTTCTTGATAACTTGATACCGCTTTGCTTTTGCGTCTTGGCTTATCCAACACCATTTCCAAATTCACATTACAACTCGTGCGCGTCAACCACTCACTGAACCTATACTGACGCCCTCTTCTCTAGCGCGCCAACATTCTCAAGGAAGTGCAGATCATGCGCCAATTAGATCACCCCAACGTCATCAAGCTCATTGACTTTTCAGAATCCAAGCCCTATTACTACATCGTCCTCGAGCTTGCCCCTGGTGGTGAGCTGTTCCACCAGATCGTTCGCCTCACATACTTTAGCGAAGAGCTTTCAAGGCACGTCATCGTCAAGGTTGCCAAAGCACTGGAATATTTGCACGAGGACAAAGGTGTTGTTCATCGGTGAGTTCTCCATTGATCATGTCCGAGCCGTTAGACCAATCCTGACTCGTTTTTAGTGACATCAAGCCTGAGAACATTCTCTTCAATCCCATCGATTTCGTTCCTTCCAAGGTTCCCAAGCCTAGTCAGCCTGGTGACGAAGACAAGGTCGACGAAGGCGAGTTCATTCCTGGTCTGGGCGCCGGCGGCATCGGTGAAATCAAAATTGCCGACTTTGGTCTGTCCAAAGTTGTGTGGGACAAGCAAACCATGACGCCCTGCGGCACCGTTGGCTACACGGCTCCGGAAATCGTCAAGGACGAGCGCTATTCCAAGTCTGTTGACATGTGGGCGCTCGGCTGCGTCTTGTACACCTTACTCTGCGGCTTCCCTCCTTTCTACGATGAGAGCATCGAGGTGCTTACCGAGAAAGTCGCCAAGGGACAATACACTTTCCTCTCCCCATGGTGGGACGGCATCTCGAAATCTGCCAAAGATCTCATTTCACATCTCTTGACTGTCGACCCTGAGAAGCGCTACACAATTACCGAGTTTCTTGCCCACCCCTGGGTTCGTGCCAGCGGCCCTACTCCACGAGAAGAGCGCAAATTCGAAGCTCCGCTTCGCGCCTTCGACCCTTTGAAATTGGACGACGGCAGGCGACTTGATTTCCGCTCTCCCGGAGCGGTCAATCTGCGAGAAGTATTTGACGTTGGTTACGCCGTCCATCGCCAAGAAGAGGAGGCCAAACGACGTGCACAGATTGGTGCTCGTGCCGGTCCGGGACGCTCCCTAGGTGGCTTGAACGAGGAGGATGAGGAAGAGACAGAAGTCGATAAGCAGCCTCAAGCCGGTGCTCGTGTCTTAGAGCAGGGAATGCGCAAAGCAAGCATCCAGGATCAGGACGCCAGCACCCGCGGTAGAGAGCGCGAGCGTGCGACCAACGAAAAGGGCTATGGCCAACACTCATCAACAGTGACGGCCGCGGCCAGACAACAAGTCCGCGACCGGAATCGCAACAAGGGACCGTTTGAACTCAACCTCGATAATGCGACTCTACTTGGCAAGAGAGGGAAAAAGGTTCCCATTCTTGGTGCATGAAAGAATGACGAAGACAACAGAAGATGCCAGCCGACATGACACAAACCGAGCCAAGCTTAACGGCATACGTTTTTTGATACACGCATACCCAATCACAGCATCGTGGCTAGGGAAACTTGATTGATATTGTGCCAAGGCATGCAGCCACTATCGCCTCGCCCAGTACACGTGTGCGGCGATGCAAACCTCTGTTAGAGGCTGGCTAGCGGTAGTAGTTTGCTTTACACCTATGGCCAGGCGCGATGGAGTAAATGGTTTGTCTTGAGTTAGTTTTCATTTTTATTTTTTTCTTATTAGACGAAGCTCAGAAGCCAGCCCAGTCGTTCTCACCATTTTTTTGTTTGCCTCGTGCGATGTCTTATTTAGTCTTTTCCTCGGGCTGGTCCTATTACTCTTCTCTTTTATCACTGCACATGTGTTACAATTGAAAGCGAACGGGAGACATGGCAACATTGAGAGTTACGTCATATAGGAACTGCCCAGGGCAGTTGCACAGCAGAAATACATGGAAACACCGCTGCTTGCATCACAAAACTCGCATCTTTTACCGCAAGTAATCTCGGCGTGAATGTGTGCCGCGGGCATGGGCCAGATGTGCATCAAGATTCCCCATGCGGACAGAGGGCCGACGAGAGCTGTGTGAGGCAATGCGCCCTGTCGCGGTGACTTGTTAGTGACAAAGTCCTCCGCAACGTGAAACTACCTATATGGGTGGCGTCCTCGCTTCTTTCTGTATCTACTTAGACGAGCCCATGTTGGAGAGCAAGAGCCCGTCCATCCGTACCTTCCACTGCTAGGATGAGGAAACACCTTATCCGTTTGCACCGTCGCAGTCACTCCTCTTCTCTTCATCATCATCAACATCATCAACATCATCATCACAAAAAATGTATTTCTTACTCTTCCTCTTTAATGCCATCCTCGTTGCAAACCTATCCAGCGCGTCGTTTGTCTTGTCTGATGAAGACATTGACGACTGGCTACCCGGCCCCCTCGTCCAGCCTAGCAAGGAGTGCGGTCAGTCGTATGATCCCCACGATGTAAGTCCAAACATTGATTTTCCTCTACTGAAGACTTTACAACACACTAACATTGATGATGTCTCCTCCGCAGTACGTGTGCCACAACGGAAGACTCTGCCCCGTAATCAACGGCGAGCCGCTGGGCCTTTGCAACCGCACCTGCTTCTCCAAGTACATGTATATCTGCCACAACGGCACGAAACTACTGACTCGGCCACCGCTGCGCACGGGGTTTTCTACCCTCCGCGCCGAGAACCCGCGAGAGCGCGAGGATGTCGGGCAGAAGAATTACACCGACGGCGTCGACGGCAAGCCCATGACGGCTTGCGGACATGCGTGGAATATCGGCGGCAATACATGCAGCTACTGTCACACACCGACGGTGCCGAATTGCCCGTCAGGCAACGTGACGGCGCTGTCGATGGCAAGAAACTCCATGCTCGTCATGGTGCCCGGCGGCCAGCGATTCTTTCTGACCGCGGACTGGACGGTCGGGTACACGAGTGCTCATTCGGCGTTTGAGCCACCAGGATCGACGAAGGCGGGGTTCAGGACGTATGAGGGAGGCGGATTCTTCAACTTGTTGAATGGCGCGTGGGGGTGGGCGGCGTGCGGGCAAGGGGAGCAAAAGAGGTTGCATGTGAGGAACGCGACGAATAGGGAGGAATTGAGGGACTGTACGGGGCTGAATTTGCGGATTGAGGAGTTTGAAGGTCTCAGACCGGCTTGGCAGTATGAGTAGGCGTAGGTATGTGTAAGTCAGGAGAGAGTGCGGATTAGCAGCATTGATAGCCATGACAATAATATATTTTATCAGCTCAATGATCGTACAGGAAGACTCGTCAAAACGAGGTCATGGCCAGAAAACCCCGTTAGCGATGCCCGCTGTGGCTATGATTCTGCCCAATAAATGTACTCACCAAAATAGTACTAATCCAAGGGTTGTTGCAAGATCTCACGAGAGAGCAAAGTCTTGAGGTGCATCATGACTACCCCCCCTCATGTCGGCAATCCGTCACTCGTAAATCGCAGGCATGTGATGAGCTTGCCACCTTGAAAGTATACAATCACTTGCACTTGAAGCTGGCTCGAAAAGAAGACGCCTTTACACTAGCTGCTTGATAGAATCGAATTATTTCCTTCAATCGTTTCTTTTTTGGCCCCAATTACAGGAGTTTTGCTGCCCAAACCACGAAGGTAACGCCCTCGTCAAATGCTGATTTCAACTCTCTCGATCTGCCCCACGTCAATCGACGAGATATTCGTTGCATCTGACCCGCTCGGAACGGGCAGTTGTACAAGAGCTCGAGAGCGACACTTCCTGCCAATACGCCCCGCGCACGAACGCGCCCAGTGCTGCAGGGCGGAAGGGGGGGGGAGGGTCATCGCGGAGGTGTACACCAGGCGGTTGCGCGAGCGGCGGCCGGTCATACTAGGCCCCGCGGCGCCGTCCACGGTAGCAAAGGATGGAAGAGGCGCTGTCGCACAGCGGGGGAGGGGGTTCCAAGACTGCAGCGGCGTAGCAGGCCCATGAAAACTTGCACGTTCGTTGATACTGTCGACTGTTTCCAATGGACATGTCCTGTTCAAATAGCCGACGGGCGGTGCGACTGAGGGTTAACGCAAGTAGCAGACTTGCTGAAAGAATATGATGCACAACGAGAATCAAGCCTTTTAATTATGGGTGATAAACACTACAAACGGCAAAGACGCTCGAGTTCCGTCATCAAAGAATGCCGCAATAGAACGTCATGCTAGCATCTGTATTTGGATTCATCTGTCAGCCCCGGCGCCTCAAAGGTATCATACATTATCCGATGGTCTGTGACCCCTGATCTCTTTGTGTAATGGTAAAATTATCCTTTATAATTCCTCCTCGTCGTCAGTGGCCATTTCGTTCGCCTCGGCGGCGCACCGGCCACCAGCCTCGCCCTCTTTCTTAGGCATTGTGGCCTCCTTGTCAATCATTTGTCTCGATACTGAAACAATATTGTCCTCGATAAGCTCTTGACCGACATCTTCCAAGTGCTTCTTTGGGTCCACTTTGCCGACATAGCGGGTCTTGAGCTGCTCTTTCGTCAACTCCGTCTCTTCCTTGACGCGCTTCTCGTAGCCATCGGCCAAAGACACCAGGCGCTCAAGGCGGTCCTTGTTCTTCTCTCCTTCAACCTTGAAATCGTTCATCTCGAGAGCCTCTGTCCAAACGTGCTTGTGTAGATTCATCAGCATGTTCTCCTCCAACGCGGTCTTGCGGTAGTTTATGCCGATCGAGTAGTAGTGTCGGTTGAGGCCGTGAATGAGCGCCTGGATCGATGGCTTGTTGAGGTGGCCCAGGTTGCTCGTACTTTGGCGCGGCTCCTGTCCCATCATGAGAAGTTGGGGATTGATCAGGCGGAAAGCATCGATGACGACCTTGCCCTTGACCGACTGGATGGGGTCAACGACAACGGCCACAGCGCGCGGGTTCAGCTGCTCGAAGGACTGTTGTGTGTTAATATCAACAGAAGACAGCCAGCAGCCAAAACCAGGATGCGAGTGGTACCATCCGACGACGGACTCGGGGCTGTAGTGGGAGAGTTAACAGGCCATTGGCGCTTAAATCATTAAAGGATGCTTACCGCCCTGTTTGGCGCAACATGTCCATCATTTTTGTTTGGAATACGGGATCGACAGCCTCGACACTAACGCCAGTTCCAGACTGGGGCATGGCGAAAACGTCCATAACTTTGACAGTGAAATCGTCGACAAACTCGCCTAGCATCAGGCCCATGACTTCCATCGGCACACCAGCCCGACCGTGCCGCAGCATCTTGAGAAGTGCCAGTGATGAGATGTAAACGGTCTCGGAGTTGTCGATGAGGTTCGTGTTGTCCTGCGCGCAACAGCTGTTAGCGACTGCAAAACGACGTGCGCCCGATTGGAAGCTGCTTTCTTACTGATCCGTGAGCAGCGCCGCCCAAGCCCATTCCACCGCCCCCCAGCAAATGTCTGAAACGCTCCATGTTGATATACTTCTCAAGTCGAAAGTGTAGTAAGGTATGAGTATGAAGAAGCAAGAAAAACCAAAACTCGTGGAATTGCGGCGTAGATGCAGTAAGCGGCGATAGCTGGGGAGCTTTTCGTAGCGTCGGTTTGTCTGACGCCAGCCCGGTAGCCTGTTCAATGGCGGGAGAGCTGCGTTGGGGAGTCACGTGTTTCAACTTGATTGAGAGGCATTGATGTTGTTGAAGCCGTGGCTGAAGAGGGTTGTGTGGGCCACGGCAGCCAGTAAGGTGCCGTGACACCAGCCACTAATTATAAATCAAGTAGGGGAAAAGGTACCCACTTTACCCCCATTCTATATATAAAACTAGGCACCGTTTTTTAAAATCTTTTTTCTTATATAAATATTATAA